>JAPPVO010000002.1:217327401-217544745 GCA_030407325.1 Camellia japonica | reverse complement strand
ATAGTGACCATTCCAAACTAGGACAGGTTGCTTACCCGTTTATAGGTTGTTTGAAGCCGCTGCGTGCGTAGTGAAACCCTAGCTCCTGACAAAATAGGACAGGGAAACCCTACCCCAACATAGGGGTGTTTTGGCTCTCACTTATCTGCTATGTGCTTGCTAGAGTGTCTCTACAGGGAATGTATGTATCAGTTGAGTTTGGGCATCAGGCCTGCGGGCATCAGTTCAGTTATCTGAGAATCAGTTGTCTGCGGATATCAGATTCAGTTTTGGGGAACAGTGATACAGGAATAGTGATCAGTGGTTGAGGACAGTGTATTTCCAGCTTATTAACTGTGTGTTGTATGCCCGACTGTGTGTTGTGTGTATTTAAATTAAGCTGTTATGCTGCCGTTTTTCTGGTCATTTATTTCTTTCTTTATTATCTTTTGCTAGGACAGTTTGTCGCACGATTGCTTCCGAGCCAGTCGATACTCCCCAAGCAATTTGGACACGAGGTCGCCGACTCAACCGATCCGAGGATCTAGTTGACGGACATCCAGTGTTCCGCTCTTTACCCCCACACAGGAGAAGGCCGAAAAGGCACAGTGTGTCAGAGCACAGATCACCGGAACAGCAGTCTACTCTAGTGTCAGACAGTCGGGTTGAGATTCCTGTTTCTGCTATAGAGGTACACTTGCCGGTTACTCAGATGGAACAACAGAAACAGCAATGGAGGCGATGATGCGCCAGATGAGTGAAAGTATGAAGCAAATGCAAGATGATGCTATCCGCCAGGCGGAATTTTCCAAACAGCAGGCCGCTGTCATGGCCCAACAGTCTGAGTTGATCACCAGATTACAACAGCAGAACGCTGCATCTGCTTCACACCAGGTCCTCCTCCACCAGGGGCACAGCAGGTTCCTCCACCACCCGGGGCCCCATTACCTGAACAGATATCTACTGGCCAGAATGCCCCTCCAAATCAGAATACCAGAACACCCTACCCTCCCAAATCCACAAAATGCTCTGCCAAACCCACAAAACACCCAAGAGGACACGGGTCTTCCAACGGGGCTGGCTCCGCCCCCGCTTCTACCACAACTGTCCAAAAACATTACACCTAACTACCCGGACGCTCCATTTGAGTTTGAGGTAGACCAGACAGCTCTGAAATTGAGCAAGTTGGAAAAACTCTTCAAGAAATCACAGGGGGTGAAGGCCATCCCAGATATTGAAGACGGCTATACTGATGTGGCCGTGACATTGCCGGACAGATTTAAGATGCCCCAGATCGATCGCTTTGATGGATCCGGGGACCCCATGGTCCACCTCCGGCTATTTTCAGACATCTTAAGACCAATGGGCCTAACCACCGCAAACTTTCCTTGTTCGGTCGAACTTTATCGTGGCCCACTTGGTATGCAAAGCTGGAGGACGATGTGAAGACAAACTGGGATGAGATGGCCGAGGCCTTCGTGGCAATATTCATATAACACGCAGATCGAGATTACCACGTGATCTCGAGACAACGAGGCAGGAGCCCAAAGAATCTTTTTCTGACTTTGTAACCCGGTGGAGGGCGAAGGCATCGATGATGACCTTAAGACCAACAGATAGAGATCAGATCCGGATGATTGTGCGCAATCTCCAGCCGGCGTTAATGAAGAAGATGATTGTAGTCCCTTTCCCCACTTTCGCAGATCTACATGATATGGGGATGCAAATAGAGGATGCGATGAAGCAGGGTCTGTTTGACCAAGATCGGGATCAGCCCCGAAGAACATTTAATCGGAATACCAATGCAGGCCCGAGTGGCTCTGCCAATACAAGAACTTCAGAGGTCGGAATGGTCACCACCAATCCCCCTTCCCAAACAAGGCCCGCAGCGGCCACACCTTTTTCTGATGCCTCTGGGAGCGGTAACCAAGCTTCAAGGTACCAACCCAGGGGTCAACGAACCTTCTCTCCACTACATATGCCTTTATCCAAAGTCCTCGGGGTTCTAGTTAGAAAAGGGCATCTGAAACCCTTGGAACCGAGGCCCCCCAAATCCACTCCCCCCTTCCCATAACCCAGCCAAATATTGCAAATACCACCAGCAGCATGGTCATGACACAGACCAGTGTTATCGGCTGCGTCATGAGATTCAGGACCTCATTGACAAAAAATCATTCTACCCCCGAGGGACCCAATGTCACAAACAACCCACTCCCAAACACAAACCAAGATCCACCCAAAAGAGTCAACCTCATCCAAACTGGGGACGTGTCTTACGACCCTAGTATCTACATACTCCCTCCCACCTACCCAAGCCGGAGGTGATCCTCCTGATAGCACGGACTTGTGCATGGTGGACACCTCCACAACCCAACCTGAGCCAAAGGTGGTGACCACCGAAATGGAACGGGGCAGGCTTCCGAGGAGAGCAAAACTGTTGAGTCTGGGGTGGAGCAATTTGAGAATTTAGCTGGCGGAGCTTATGATCCGAGTCGATATATCTTGCCAATAAGCCAACCTAAGCTGAGTATGGGGCGCCAGAGAAGGCTGAGTTGTGTATGATCCGGGGGGATAAACTTGAATCAGCGGGGGATGATTTGACTGCCGGAAGAGGACTTCGCCAACCTTCAATTTTTCAACGATCAGGAATCGGGTGATGCATCAATTAACTGGTTCGAATACGAGGAGTCAGCAGAAGTCGTCGGGTGGTTGGATGATCAGCCTGATATTGTACCATTTGTGGCCGGAAGGGCCGAGGATCAGATTGAATTGCCGGAGAGCGCCGGTACGAAGAATTTCGCTCGGGACCAAGACAATTTGAAAACTGAACAACTGACACTAGAGGAGCAAGAAAGGAGATGGGATTCTGAGAGAGTCCGAAAAGCAAAGAATCATGAGGAAGTTGAGAGTGCTGTGGGCACGAAAACTGAACATGCTGTGAGCGTGTCGAATGAAAATGCTGAGAGCACAAACAAGCCGGAACCAGACAGGTGCCTACTAGATGCTAATGGAATGTGGTGGGAAGATGACGACTTGTATCTTGCCCACACAGACGAAGATTGGGCGGGTGGCCAACCAGACAGCACCTGGTACCTCGAAGAGGTGGACCATATGACTAGAAGTGGACGGTATTTCAAGCCCCCACACCTTGATCAACCCGAGGCATCAGGGAAAGATAAGGAGGCAGAAAAACAGAGAGAAGCAAGTTGAGGAAGAGGCTGTACTGAAGCAGCTAAAGAAAATACAAGCAGACATCTCCATCTGGGGACTGCTTATGGCTTCCAGGGTACACAGACAGGCTGTCCTTTCTGCTATGGACAAAGCCAAACTTTCCATTGAAACTACCCCGGAACAGCTAGTTGGTTTGGTCTTCCCGGGAGGAGGTTCCCCGGCGTTGACCTTTTCGGATAAGGAGCTGCCGCCTGAGGGCGTGGATCATAACAGACCTCTCTACATCTCTGTAGAATGCAGGGACAAATGGATTCCGGTGGTACTGGTTGATACCGGATCCGCTATTAATGTCTGCCCGGCCAGGACGGCCTATGCAATTGGGTTAAAGCCTGCGGACTTCACCCCAACTTCTCAAGTGATCAAAGCCTATGACAATACAAGCAGGGATGTCCTGGGGACGGTAAAAATCCAAACCAAGATTGGGCCTGGACAACAAGAGATAGATTTTCACGTCCTGGAGGTCCCTGCATCTTTTAACATGCTTTTGGGGCGACCCTGGTTGCATCAGGTGAAGGCTGTCTCATCTACTCTACATCAAATGGTGAAGTACCCCTATGGAAAGGGAGTAGCCATTATTTTTGGGAATTCATCTATCCATCCTCCTCCGAGGTATCTACGCCAGTCCTGGAGATCGAACACGGCATGGAAGACATGTTCATATCAGGATTTACTTTGGCTGAGGCCCGGGTGGTACAAAACATTATGGCTGTGAATGAGGGTGTATGTCAGCGCTCAAGCCGTCTACCTCATGAACAAGCTACAGCATATTCCCGGGATGGGATTGGGAAGAAGCGGCAGGAAAGGAGTCGCAACGTTGGCCGAAGTGCCACATAATCCACATACCTTTGGATTGGGTTATCTGCCCACCAAAGAAGACTGGGCGAGGAAGGGAAAGGAAATGGCCAGCAGGGCCAGAGCGAAGCAGGCTGGGAAGCCTTTTGATCTAATGCATAGGCCCATCTGGGGTACCCTGAACGGACGCTTCGTCCGGGAGGGGGAAGATTTTCTATTTTGCGGCTTCCCAGAGCCGTGGTTAAACGCGGAGAGGAAGCGCGTACCAGGTTTCGAAATCTTCTTCGACCTGCAATTATCCGGGGATGACGTTGCCACAGAGCAGACAGACCCAACAACTGAGACTGAGCAGAATAAGGCAGAGGATTCTGAGGACGGAATTGGAAATGGGGGTAACACTGGCATGTCTCCTCTCTGATCCTCCGATCGACCAAGATTGCTTGGGGAATAACTTCGTGGTCTCCATGATTGGGGATGAAACGGCTGCGAGCCAACCAGCAGCTATCTTGGATGCATCAATCGCACCCTCTCTCATTTGGCAGTACGAGGAGGGATTCTTATCCAGCAGTTCCGGGTCAGGTAGTGAGCCGGAATCTGATTCCACCGAGTCTTGTGAGTCGGAATCAGATTCCAGCTCGACTGAGTCTGAGTCTGGTACTCCTGGGGATGTTAACCCGGATGCCACAGTCCTGTCCAGGTCGTCTTTTTCCTTTTCTTTTGAGTCTGTTGTAACCGATGAATCAGACGATTTGGATGAACTTAATGAGAATGAACTATCTGTGGTTTCCGAGTACTTTTCTGTGCCCCTAATTTATTGCATTAATTCAGACTTTCAAAATTTTGATCAAAACGACGAGGACGAAGTTCCTCCGGTTTTACAACGTCTAATTGAGCATGAGCAAGAGAGATTTGTTAAGCCCTTAACGGATGAAATCATTTCTGTGAACATTGGTACTGAGGAGGACCCACGGCTGGTCCAGATCGGGTCCACGTTGTCTTCAGAGGAACGCGAGCGCTTAGTCGCTTTATTAAAAGATTTCAAAGATGTTTTCGCGTGGTCCTACGAAGACATGCCTGGAATCGATCCTGAGATTGTACAGCATCGGATCCCCCTTGACCCCGAGGCCCGACCTGTCAAGCAGAAGCTCAGAAGGATCCGCCCGGATTGGGCTCTTAAGATCAAAGAAGAGGTCACCAAGCAAATTGACGCAGGCTTCCTGCTGGTATCTGAATATCCGACTTGGTTGGCCAATAGTTCCGGTGCCTAAGAAAGATGGCAGGATCCGGGTGTGTAGACTTCAGGGATTTGAACAGAGCTAGTCCGAAGGACGATTTTCCCCTACCGCACATCGATGAGTTAGTGGACTTCACAGCAGGGCATGCATTGCTCTCATTCATGGATGGCTTTTCAGGCTACAACCAGATAGTAATGGCACCAGAGGACAGAGAAAAGACTGCATTCACCACCCCGTGGGGGACATACTGCTATCGGGTCATGCCGTTTGGGTTGAAGAACGCTGGGGCTACTTATCAACGGGCCGCGACCACATACTACATGATATGATCCACAAAGAGGTTGAGGTGTACGTGGACGACATGATTGTCAAGTCCAAGGAAAGAGAGGGCCACTACACCGCCTTGCACAAGTTTTTCCAAAGGATCAGGGAATTCCGGTTGCGGCTAAACCCTCAGAAATGTACGTTTGGTGTTACAGCGGGAAAAATGCTGGGGTTTCTGATTACACAAAGGGGCATCGAGGTCGACCCTTCCAAAATCAAGGCCATCTTAGAAATGCCACCACCAAGGACTGAAAAGGAGGTGCGAGGCTTTCTGGGTAAAGTGCAATTCATAAGACGGTTTATTTCAAAACTAACCTTGACTTGTGAACCACTTTTTGGTCTTCTGAAGAAAGGCAAGAAGTTCCAATGGGACGGCCGATGCCAAGCTGCGTTTGAACAGATTAAAGAATATCTACAGAACCCGCCCGTTTTATCACCAGCAGAACCAGGGAAACCGTTGATTTTGTATCTATCAGTGACTGAGACCACAATGGGCTGCATGCTTGCACAAGAATCAGAAGATAGGGTGGAAAGAGCCATCTACTATTTGAGCAAGAAGATGCTAGAATACGAGACCCGGTATACGCCATTAGAGAAGGCTTGCTTAGCTCTGGTATGGGCTACCAGGAAGCTGCGGCACTACTTGTTAGCCCACTCTGTAATGCTGGTTTCGCGTCTCGATCCCATCAAATATCTTTTCGAGAAACCAGCGCTTACGGGTAGGCTAGCTCGTTGGTTGCTGTTACTCTCCGAATTTGATCTCACATACGTGACGCGCAAGTCAGTAAAAGGAAGAGCAGTAGCAGAGTTCCTTGCCGACCATCCGGTTGAGGGGGATGAAGCAGTTGAGTACCTATTCCCAGATGAAAATCTGCAATCGACGAAGAAAGTTGGACAATGTACTTTGACGGAGCATCAAATCAACATGGGTATGGGATAGGAGTGTTGCTGATAGCACCCGACAATTCCCGTATCCCTCTAGCCTTCAAACTCCGATTCAGAGTCTCGAAAACGAAGCAGAATATGAGGCGTGCATTGCTGGTTTAGAAGCAGCTCTGGAACTAGGGGCAAGACGGTTGGACGTCATTGGGGATTCGAACCTTGTTGTGTCTCAAGCTAAAGGAGACTGGAAAGTAAAAGAGGAAAATATGATGATGTATCATCAAACTTTGGATTTGCTGATTCCTCGGTTTGAAAAGTTAAGTTTTACTCATCTACTAAGAGAGAACAACAAGTTCGCGGACGCTTTAGCAACTCTATCGTCCATGATAGACATCCCACGTGGAGTCCGAATGCGTCCAGTCATTATTGACCAGAAATTCGCACCTGCCTATGAGTCGATTGCAGCCATAGATGAAGTTCGGGACGAACACCCCTGGTATTACGACATCTGGAACTTTTTGGAGACAGAAACATACCCCCAGGGGTGAATGCCAAAGACAAGAGGGCGATAAGAAGGTGGCCGTTCAGTTCATCATCTGCGGGGGTAAACTGTATAAACGAGGTCATCTGGGAATGCATAAACTGTGCGTTGATGCCGAAGAGTCAAAGCGTCTGATGGAAGCCATCCACGGGGGTGAATGCGGTGCACACATGAATGGGGTGATGTTGGCACGGAAGATTCTCAGACAGGGTTATTATTGGTCCACCATGGAGGAGGATTGTATTAGTTTCGTCCGGCGATGCCACAAATGTCAGATTCATGCAAATCGTATGAACATCCCGCCGTCAAAGCTGTACAACATGACTTCGCCATGGCCGTTTTCAGTCTGGGGAATTGATGTGATCGGGGCAGTTACGCCGAAGGGGTCAAATGGGCATGAGTTCATCCTTGTAGCGATAGACTATTTCACAAAGTGGGTTGAGGCCCAATCTTATGCGGTGTTGAAGGCTTCGCACGTTGCAAAGTTCATCAGAAA
Source organism: Camellia japonica (assembly GCA_030407325.1). Classification (NCBI taxonomy): domain Eukaryota; kingdom Viridiplantae; phylum Streptophyta; class Magnoliopsida; order Ericales; family Theaceae; genus Camellia; species Camellia japonica. The sequence goes on along the minus strand of JAPPVO010000002.1, from coordinate 217,537,265 downwards.
CAACATCATCTGTCGCTACGGAGTCCCGAACGAAATCGTTTCAGACAATGGTTCCCACTTCAAGAAGGAGGTGATTGATTTGTTGGAGAAATACAATGTGGCTTTTCATAAGTCATCTACCTACCGGCCGCAAACCAATGGAGCAGTTGAGGCCGCCAACAAGAATATCAAGCGCATACTACAGAAGATGGTGGAAACCTATCGGGACTGGCCAGACAAGCTGCCGTTTGCTCTGTGGGGCTACCGGACTTCAATCAGAACTTCTACTGGGGCGACTCCGTATTCTCTGGTTTATGGGATGGAGGCCGTTCTACCTATTGAGATTGAGGTCCGTCATTACGAGTATTGGCCGAGTGCCAGATAGCCGAGGCAGACTGGCAACAAGCAGATTTGAGGAACTCATGCTTTTCGATGAAAGAAGGTTGAAAGCACTGTACCATATTCAAGGTTATCAACGCAGAATTGCCCGGGCTTTCAACAAGAAGGTTAAGTCCAGGAATTTAAAGAAGGAGATTTGGTGCTCAAAGACAACCGAGCTCCCATCCACGACCCAAGGGGCAAGTTCAGACCTAATTGGACTGGTCCCTACATCATCAAGTCAATCTGGTCTGGTGGAGCTGTGGTTCTGATGGATCTAGATGGCTTGGAGTTTTCCCAACCGATCAACATGGACAAGTTGAAGAAATACTACCCTGAGAGGCTCGCTAGGCCGAAAACCCGAAAGGGCGACCTAGGCAAAATTCAGAGCATAGAAAATTTGAAATTATAAAAACTGAGCTCGCAAGGTTGAAAACCCGCAAAGGGCGGCCTTGGCAAAAGTTAGAGCGCAAAAGGAGAGTGAAAATACCCGAGCGAACCAGCTGAACTACGTAAGACTTGATTCCCATCTTTGGGATACGTAGGCAGCTTCATCTTGAAGTTCAGTCACAATCTTTTCCCCGATCAACTTTGTCCATTCTAATCATCTCAGTCATCTCTATTCATCAGCATTTATTGTGATCTCCGGTGCAGTGCTATTCAGACTAGGGGCAACTTTCGGTTGCAATGAAGTGTTGCGGCATCATCCAGACTAGGGGCAACTTTCCGTTGCTATGAATTGCCAAGACACTTTTCAGACTAGGGGCAATTTTCTAGTTGCTAGGATTTGGAGTTGTGCATCTCAGTGACAGATCTCAGGTGTGTCCAGTTCTGATCCATATCGAAAATAGTTTTGAAAAGTTTTAATGAAAGTTGACTTTGTTCAAATTAATCTTTTCACAACTAAGACCATTTTTGGACCAAAGCGAAGAATTTTCAGTACCACAACCTTCAATTTCATTGATTTCAAAACAGAGTTCTTTTGCTCTTGCATACAATTGAAGTTGCTTTTGGTTACACTCATAAAGAAAACTTGAAAGTACTAACAAAGCAATAAATCTGGGGCATAGTCAAGTCAGGTGTCCCTGCGCCCCCTTCCAAAGCTAGTTGAGACCTCCGATGCCAACCTAGGCCCAACCTGTGCTTCTTCGTTAAGCCAATCCCAGCACTCGTCAGATAAAGTGCAACTAAAAGAAGGGGCGGGGGATAGGAGCTCTCTAGTCCTCCAGGCCGTAGTATGTCGGGCAAGGTGCGCACCTCGAACTGGAAATGTAGCCGGATACTCAATCCCCTCTGGAGGGCAAGTCTGATCATGGCCAAACTGACGCAGAATGCGGAATGGGAAATAGAATACGCAGTGAGTCAAGCCGATCAACGAATCCCAATCCTGAACATGCTGTAGCTCATCGCCGGGAGATTGAGCCAAGGGCAGCGCCAAGCAATGCGTTCCGACAAATTGCACATCCATTCAAACCACCATCTCATCAGGGCGCACTAGGCGTTGCGAAAGAAGTAGCCGCGGCTGAGTAAGCAGGGCAAGAGTCCACAACTTGCAATTTATCCATCAACCATATCTGGGGAGGGATGAAAAATGAGAGAATAAAGAATAGAGAGATGTGCGATGAGAAAAAAGTAAGATAAGGGTTTTGTGAGGAAAAAAATCGAGCCCGAGGGCCGAGTGATGTGAGCAAATACATATGCGAGCTTGGGTGGGAAACATTACCTGCAGCAGTAGTGGACTCCCTGCGAACCTAGTTGTTTCCCGGCAGTGGAAAGCATCCAAGCCCATCAGTGTTTCGGCCAGAGTCATGGCAATGCAACTCTTTCCCTCTTTCAAGCCTTGGGCACTTCAATCAACGGATGCTAGCCCTCCGGAGCCCGAGAAACAGAAAATGAGATAGCATGCACAAGCAGAGGGCATGCTGTCGGAAACCTTGCCAATGATGGTCGCTACGGTCACCGCATCAGAGAATCGGTAAATCAGCTCGGGATATCCAACATTCCGTTACACAATCGAGCATCATGCGCGTTGAGTCCGCACATCCGCCCTAAGGCTGGGCATAGCCAAAGAGCTGGGGCAAGATCTCTCGCTCGACCATCAAGGCTTGAAAATCTTCAAAAGTAGGACATACCTCTTGCCCTCCGAAGCTGAAGACATGCGTCACCGGGTTCCAAAACCTTGCCGCGGCATGGAGGAAAGAAAGGTGCAGTGGAGTCCGCCTCAGCGTGAACAGTGCATTCAAGCCAAAACCCCGGAAGTTCAACTTCTCCGAGCCATCTAAAGAAGAAATCCAAGATGTGAGATTTTCTGTAAGAAATGCCTCCATTTTTGCAAGGAAAGGTGATGAAATGAATAAGTTCCAAGACTGGGGCTTTTATAGGAGGCTAAAACACTATTCAAGGGACACTTGTCAAAATCCTGGAGGTTGTGGGGGAAGTGGCCGGCCGGCCACCTATCCTAGTAGGCCGGCCACCCTCTAATCTCTAGCTACAAAATGTTTTAGGCCATGCATTGGTCCTGTTTTGCTCGCCGGAGGGAAGCTTGAGGCACTTTCATGCGTCGGGAATGTCGAAGGCCTCCATTTCTATCAGTTTCGGATACATTCCATTATCTGGATTGTCCGTCCGAAGTATGTTCTGTTGTATTTTGCTTATCGAGTTGTTGTTTTGTTTATCGAGTTGTAAGTTTTGTCGAGCTATCGCATTTTATGTTTTGAATTGTTGCTTTTTGGTTACGCAATTTTGTTAAGTCTTGTCTATTGAGTCGTTAACATTGTTGTACTTTGTTTATCGAGTTGTAAACTTGCTAAGATTCTGTTATTTCTTAGTAAGTCGAGTTGTTTTGATTTGTTGCGTCGGTTCATTACCTGACCCGGTAAATACATGAAGTACATTTTCATTCGATTCTATTTTGTGCAAAATGATGCGATGCGATGCTAAGAATTTCAAATACAAACATCTTTTCAAAAAGCTGTTTCATTCCAGCATGTTTTTACAACAAAATAAAGGTACAAGTTTTACAGAAAATAAAACTACCTAACAATGTGCAAAGTGCTACAAACTACTAGCCAAAAAAGTAAAATAAAGCAGGAAATAGCATCAATATCCTCTGGAACGGGAATGAGGAGGTCCTCTCATCCTCTTCTGCGGGATAATCTCTGCATCATCATCACCATCCGGATCAGAGCTGTCACCCTCCGGATCCCCTTCGGCCTCATCTCCGCTCCCGGAACCAAGACCGGAACCTCCCTCCCCAGGAGATGTCTCTAACACACGGTCTGCGACCTCCTCCTCCTCATCCTCGACAATGGGTGCCCTGCGTTTGTGAGACGACCCTGCTCCTCGAGCTCCTCGGTAAGGCCCGGATGGCCCAGCTCCTCGAGGCCCAGTACCTCGAGTAGGTCTAGCGCCTCGACCTCTCTGAGAAGGCCCTGATGGCCTGGCCCGCGACGAAGCATATACGGGAGGCATCTGAAAATGAAAAGTGCAATACATCAGAAAAGCAGGTACAAGTACAGTATGTGAGTGGGGTGTGTGCCAGATGTGTCCTACACAACCTGTCAGTGCAGCAGAATGTTCAAAACCAGCATGTTAACAGAAATGTGATAAATGAAAGAGAGATGAAAGGGTACCTGGAAGCCCATGATGGACATCTGTGCCTCTCTACGCAGGACCATCCCCTCAAGTGAGGCTACCACCCCAAGCATCTGATCTATGTACTCCCGAGGTGGTTGCAGACACAAGCTCAACTCATCAATAAATAAGCAACTGCCAAAATGTCTGTGAGACAAATGAAAATGGTAGAACATACCGGTGGTGAGTCAGGATCACTGACATATCTGTGACCAGGCATCGGAGGCTCCATAGGGATCGGAATCGGAGAAGTAGTCCCATACTGCCAACTCGTCAACTCAGTCGGCATATCTGGCCATCCAGGATGATAGAGAGTCGGAGGGATTGAAAGAATCGAACTGCCTCTACCTCTAGATGCACCAGCCCTGCTAGAAGAGGGGATGTCTGCAGCACGGGCACGGCTCGAAGATGGTGTGCCGGTAGGCCTCAGTGGTGGAGTCCGTACTCCCGTCAAGGGGGGCATCAGATATATGCGGCGATAGGTGGCGTAGTTCCCCTCAATGAGATGTAATAAAGCATCGGTGCCCTGCATGTCCCTAATGACCTCCTCAACAGATAGCCTGTCGGCAGTCCGCATAGTGGGTGGAGGCACAGCAGGAGGGTCCTGAGAATCATACCCCCATACCTGGCGCTGAAAGCGTTCCCCCAGGAACCAAGCCCTACCGACTGGTCCCTCGAGCAAGAACCTATATTGGGAACTAGTCGACCCTCCGGGATACTGATTCTCGAGATCGTCGCCAAAGACTGCCCAGGGTTGCCAAGTGATCTGCGGATAACCAGTGCATAAATCAATCAGAAATCAAGAAATATAGAGCAGATCAAAGATGAAATGAAAAGAACTGAGAGTTCTGAAATACCTCTGTCGCCTAAACAGTGTCGAAGTACTGTCGCAGAGAGAAGAGAGTCTCTCGAGGCCTCGATAGGTGCTCACCCTCAAACATCAATGAAAATGGAGTCATAGGAGGTCCTGCCACCTCCATCTCCGGAGCTAATGTGGGGAAATATGCATATACCCATAGCTGAGAAAAGCAGTGCGGAATGTGAATACAAGGTGCTAAAGGCAGAATATAGAATGCAAAGTGCGCCGTGTGTGCAGTGAACAAGTAATGAGGAGCAAAAATGTAAATCAAGAGGACAGAATGTACCTCCCAGGCTCTCCAGTAGCCGCCAGTAAGTCCCCCCGCGTGCGAGAGACTGCGCTCATGTAACAATAAAGGGTAGCCAGGCCAGCGCCGCCCCAATCATACTGATTGACCTGTGATAGGTCTACTAGGCGCTCAAGAGATACAGCCCACCATGTTCCCTCTATCAGCAAACAAGGTAGTCCGAAGAGGAACATGAGGAAACCACGGGCATACTGCTCGACCTCCTCGGGAGACTCAGGCTCCATCTGTGGCCGCCGGAAATGGGAAGAGAACCAAGTATACCGACCTCCCGGAAGCTCTGTCTACAGGCGGGAGCCCCCAATAGATGATCCAAGCAGCCTCCCACTCACCCATATCCTCGTCGTAGGGAATGGGTCCACCGCCTACGTCTAGGCCGGTGAGTACAGCAAAGTCCAGTGGGGTCATGGTCATATCCCCGGTCGCAGAAAAATGGAAAGAATTGGTGGTGTCCCACCATCTCTCCGCCAGAGCAGCAAATAATGTCCTACTGATAAGACAGTGTGATAACGCCCTGCAGAATGGTCCGAATCCTGCGAAGTCAACCAAGTCCCGGACAGCTTCCGGAAGCTCAGCATACCACTCCCTCGCGGCAGTGGAGCCATATCCTCGCACTGTGCGAGAGCCAGCCTGCATTTAGAATGAATGCGTGTATCAGCAAATGAAGTGAAAATGAGCTGTGTGCAAATGAATTGTTTTGAGCTGTGTTTAAATTTCAGAAAATTAGTGGGCTGTGTGTTCACATCGAATCTGGGCTGCGTGTTCAGTAAATTTGGTATTTGGGCTGCGTGTTCAAATTTCAGAAAATCAGTGGGCTGTGTGTTCACATCGAATCTGGGCTGCGTGTTCAGTAAATTTGGTATTTGGGCTGCGTGTTCAAATTTCAAAAAATCAGTGGGCTGTGTGTTCACTTCAAATCTGGGCTGCGTGTTCAAATTTCAGAAAAATCAGTGGGCTGTGTGTTCACTTCAAATCTGGGCTGCGTGTTCAGTAAATTTCAAATTTGGGCTGCGTGTTCAAATTTCAGAAAATCAGTGGGCTGTGTGTTCACTTCAAATTTGGGCTGCGTGTTCAAATTTCAGAAAATCAGTGGGCTGTGTGTTCACATCGAATCTGGGCTGCGTGTTCAGTAAATTTGGTATTTGGGCTGCGTGTTCAAATTTCAGAAAATCAGTGGGCTGTGTGTTCACTTCAAATTTGGGCTGCGTGTTCAAATTTCAGAAAATCAGTGGGCTGTGTGTTCACATCAAATCTGGGCTGCGTGTTCAGTAAATTTGGTATCTGGGCTGCGTGTTCAGTAAATTTGGTATTTGGGCTGCGTGTTCAAATTTCAGAAAATCAGTGGGCTGTGTGTTCACTTCAAATCTGGGCTGCGTGTTCAGTAAATCAGAGTTTAGGGCTGTGTGTTCTACTCTTAATCAGTGGGCTGTGTGTTCGCTTCAAATCTGGGCTGCGTGTTCAAAAATCAAGTTTAGGGCTGTGCGTTCTACTCTTAATCAGTGGGCTGTGTGTTCACTTCAAATCTGGGCTGCGTGTTCAGTAAATCAGAGTTTAGGGCTGTGTGTTCTACTCTTAATCAGTGGGCTGTGTGTTCGCTTCAAATCTGGGCTGCGTGTTCAAAAAATCTGAGTTTTGGGACTGTGTGTTCTACTCTTAGTCAGTATGTGCTGTGTGCTTATTTTCAACTTCGGGCTGTGTGTTTGGTGAATCAATGTTTGAGCCGTGTGTTCAATTTCTAACTAATGTGTACTGTGCGTTCACAATCAGTCAATGAGCCGGGTGTTCATGAAATTCAAGTGGCTAAGTCACATGCTCAGGACGCAAGTACTATGTCGTAAGCTAAACTGTGTGTCTAAGCATGGCAGGGGAATGAAATGCACGAAAGATACATAACATAAAGTAAAATACCTCTGCATCGTGGGAGAGGTGCTGTTCCGGCTCTCGCAGAAGGAGATCCCCTGGTACCCGATCGTTGAACTCGGTGAAACGACGAAAAGTGGCTCGCGGAAGCCTATGTACCGCTGGGGCGTATCGGTCGGGAACAAAAGGGCGAACCCTCGGGGGCAATGTCATAATGTCGAAATCTTCTCCGGCACCCGGAAAACCTCCACCGTGAGGGAAATGACCCGCCATGTCAAGAAATCTGCAAAGAGAAGCAAAAATGAGCAAAATGGGCCAAAATTGGAAAAAGTCAACAAAAAGTCAACTCTCGGGAAATGAAAAGTCAACAAAAAGTCAACTCCCGGGAAAATTTTCCAAATATTGGGACAAACTTACCTCAAGTGGTGAAAATAAGAAGAGACGCCCCGGAATCAAAATTTAGTCGGCTCAAAGTGCTTAACGCGGCAAGATTTCGCAAAAACAACTTGCGTGGAAGGCCGGAGGGCGCGTGTAAAGTGCCAATTTGAAGGAGAAAATGGTCTAGGGAGCAAGAGAAGGAGTTTTCACAACTTTGGGTGTGATTTCGGATTGAATGGAGGTGTGTATATATAGAAATGGCCGAAAAGACCAAAATGCCCCTGCTTTTGGCAGGTGGCCGGCCGGCCACCTTTCCTGGCTGGCCGGCCCCCTTTACCTTTTTGCCCTGGCCGATGGCCTCTCCTAGGGAAATGGGCTGGCCGTTGGTGGTCCCCACCCCCTCCCCTACCTCTCTGCAAATTTTGAGGAAAATCGGAGTTCCCGGGACCTGAAAAAGTTCAAGAAAAGTGCACTTTCTAGCGCCGAATTGCTCCGCCGGAACTTTAACTACAATTTCTGACATGTGTCTCATCATTATTCATCAAAATCAGAGTGTACCCTTTTTAAATATGTTGTGACCTCTCCGGGAGGTTAATCAAAGGCCGCGATCAAGTTGCCTTCACCGAAATGCGCGTTTCCCAGCTCGTTGTTGCGCAACAAACGGGCGCTCTGATTTATGCTCATTTTGCATTGTTTTGCACGTAATTTGCATTCTCATGAATATTTTGCATTGTCATGCATGATTTCTTGATGTATAATACTTCTGTGCTTAAACATGCGTTGTCACGCATTATCTTTTCTCACATTGCGATGCATTCATTCGCCGACACTGTGTGTGTCCAACTCTTGGAATCATAGGAATCGCATTGAATATATGTTGTTAGCATATTGTTCTTGTTGAATTTCTCTCTTTTGCAGACACGATATTGTATGTACGGTTCATTTGAAGCTGGTGCGACCAGACGAATCGCGCAGGTATCGTATCTTCTCCGTGTGAGACGCGACGAGAATTGAATAATTCTCCGCATTCCTAACTGCATGAAATGTAGTTGTTGCTTTGCATTCTTGCTTAAAACTGTTGCATCTATTTGTCAATACTTGCTTCATTACAGCTTGCTGCACTTGCACGATCACTTGGCTCCGTGCCTATCATTTGCATTTTGCCCCCTTTTGCCTGAAGGCACGCCTGCGGGCCCGCACATCTCTGTTTACCTTGTATGATTGTCTAAGTCTTCGGCCTTGTCAAAAATGGGTCGTCTCTGGGCTTTGACATTCACTCTCGTCACTTCTTGACTTCCGAGTTCTGTCAAAGAGGGGCAACTGTAGACACCCCATTTTTGACCGACCTTAAGACTCAGACGTCACCGGTTGAGCGCTCGGTGATGTTGCATGTTGTGCTCGTTCAGAAGTCTCAGAGTCGCGGCCGTGCGCCCTGCATCCGGGCTTCCGAACTCTCTTCTGTGTCTTGTCTCGGTTTACGAACCAGACTCGGTTTTCTCTGTTTTCTTTCCTGAGGGGAGGGAATGGTCCCGTAGACTATCTCCCAGTGGCCGTGAGCTACTTTTTGTGGCCGTAGGCCATTTCGCCCATTTCGGAGCCCGGTTCCTGGTTTTCGAAGCCGTCAGGCCGTATGCCTCGGTTCGGGACCGCCCAACCATCTCCGATTTCTCCGGTTTTTGGCAAGTGCCTCTGTTTTATCATACTGAGGAACACTGGGGCCTCTGATGCCCACTTCGTGGCCGAATGCCACTTTCGGTGCCTGCAGCCTATTTTCGGGACCCCGAACCTCGCGGTTTGGGCCCCGAGCATTCATTTTGCATCGGTTTTTGTTCAATTTTGGTAGGTACCTCTGTTTTAGCATCAAGAAGATCACTGGAGGGTGGGAGGCCAACAATTGTCCCAGAAAACCAGTTTCGCTCCTCCGGCGCCCGTTTTGCTCACTTCCGGGCCAATGTTGAACACCCTAGGGATATTTTCTTCGAGCCACTACATATCTGTGATGAGGCACATGGAGGACACCAAAAAGTGGTGGTCGGCCAGTAATTGTGATTTTCAGTTTTGAACCTCTCCTTCAAATGCAATGTTGTGAATCCTGTTTCAATGTTGCCAAATTCCAACCTTGGATCCTGTTCTACACACATGAGAGGACACCAAAAAGTGGTGGTCGGCCAGTAATTGTGATTTTCATTTTTGAGCCTCTCCTTCAAGTTCTATGTTGTGACTCTTGTTTCAGTGTTGCCAGATTCCAACCCTGGGGCCTTATTCTACACACTTGGGAGGACCCTAAAAAATGGTGGTCGGCCAGAAATTCTTGACTTCATTTTTGGGCCATGGCGGCCGGCCTGGGTGAGTGGCTGGCCGACCAGTTGGGGTGGCCGGCCGGCCACCTTCTAAAAAGTTACCTGGTCGGCCAGCTTTCTGCTTTTCCACCCTTTACAAGCTGTCCGGATATTTTTCAAAATATCCAGCCCTCCGGGGGATATTTTGGGAGGGAAAGCTTGCCTCAATTTCCCTCCCCTTTTACACCCTTTCTTGCCTATTTAAGGGCTGGACAGCTCCTTTGCTAGGGTTAGCAATTTTCATCTCAAAGCCTCTCTCCCAAACACCTTCATTTCCATAGCCAAAAACTCAAAAAATCTTCACGGTACTAGGCCATTTCTTCATCAACTCCAAGCTCTATCATCACCATACCATTTCCAGCAGCAAGGGAAGAATTCCAGCAGCTAGGAAGCATCCATTCTTCAAGCAAAAGGGAGCCAAGAAGTTGTCTACAAGGGTAAGTCCTCTTTCCCTCTTTTCTAGCCCTATTTTGGCTCATTCTTTAGACCTATTTTCTTGTGGTTTTGGGCTCCCAGATTAACTGGAAATGTCACTATTTTGAGTGTTCTTCATGTTTGTTAGGTCTCAACATCATTGGGGGTCCCTATCTCAACTTGTTTCAATATCTCATCATATGCCATTTTTTGCAAGCTTTCTTTGACTCATGAGTAATCTGATTTTGAACATGACATAAACTGTAAAAGTGCAATTTTGAGCCCCTCTTCAACATTGAAGAAGGGATCAACCTTGTTTGGTGAAAGCTAGTAACCACCTCTCTTTGTGCCCTTTGGTGGCCCTATTTTGCATGGCATTTTCTAGCATGAATTTTATTCTGATTTTGAGGCTGCATCTACTTTAAATATGCATATCTTGGGCTCCTCTTCAATGTTGTAGAAGGAAATTTTGCTGTTTGAATTTTCTATATACTACATGTCTCAATACCTCTCTTGGTTCATTATTTTGCATGCTTTATTAGGCTTTATTTGGCTCCTTTTTTCAGCCTTCATCAGGCTTATAAAGTGCCTATTTTGGCCTATTCTTCATGTTTTGTTAAGGGTCTTAGGTCATTTGGTGTATGCTTTTGGTACCTTGTGTTATAGCCCCTTTTGGCACATTATTTTGCATGCTATGTTTAGCATATCTACATACTGTTTTGGGGGATGTCATCTCTGTAAATGTGCATATTTTGGCCCCTCTTAAAGTTGTAGAAACTGTGTTTTCAGTTCGAGCAATGTACAATACCACTTGCTTTGTAATTCTCCTCTTTTCCCCATTTTTGCAAGCTATTTTTTACCATACTTGTGGTTGTTATTTATCCATGATTTGTTACTGGAAAAATGTTAGTTTAGGTCTTCCTTGCTACTGTATACATTTTATTGTCCATATCTTGCATGTTAGTATAGCTATAGGCCATTTCGGGGGCTTAATATCGCATTTCGGGATGATCTCATGCATTGGTTGTCATTCCGTATCATTTTGGGGCTGTTTTCCCCTTTATTTAGGTGCTGAAATTTGGTTTTCATGCTTGCATATCATTTCCCGTGCCATTTCATGCCTTCGGGCCATGCCTCGGTTTGCGTGCCCGTGAGCACGCACTTCAAGGCACCTCCGTTTTATCCGACGGCATCTGATGTGAGTGTGGCTGAGGTCCACTCATGTTAGTATAAGCCCAATTTGCATTTTCATCTCATTTTATCATTGCCTCGGTTTGCGTGTCTGTGGGCACGCATTTCGAAGCACTTCATTCTTATCCGACGGCCTCCTATGTGAGTGAGCTGAGGCTCTCCCATGTTGGTGTAAGCCCATCGTGACATTCCGTATGCCATTTCATTCCATTTTATCATTGCCTCGGTTTGCGTGCTTGTGGGCACGCATTTCAAGGCACTTCGGTTTTATCCGATTTCCATTTCATCATTGCCTCGGTTTTCGTGCCTGTGGGCACGTATTTTGAGGCACTTCGGTTTTATCCGATTTGCATTTCACATCATGGCCTCGGTTTGCGTGCCCGCGTGCACGCTTTTCGAGGCATCTCATTTTTATCTCATTTTCCAATATAGTGCATACCAGGTTGTATCTTAGATTGCATTCATGAATTTTCTCGGTTTGCGTGCCTGCGGGCACGTATTTCGAGACATCTCACTTTCATAGCATTGTGCATGCTATATCACATGTTAGCTGTATTTCATGCATACCATGCATATTGCATCGTGTTCGGGATAGGCGTTAGCCCGGGCACGGGAAACGAGGTACATTCCGTACTCCGAGTGGCGGAGTGTGTCTCAATTCCCAAGTCACCGACACTCCGGATTACCCATGATGGAGTTAGGTTTTGTTGTAGCATTCATCTACATTCATCCTATATTGAGTTGTGCAATTCGGCTTCTCGGCCATCATGCATCGATATGCGTGATTGGTGGCACGAGGATCGAGGCATGCATATATTTGTGAAATACATTGCTATGCCCCTTTCCTGCTCTCTGTTGCAGTAAAATGAAGAATCAGCAACTTTCTGGAGTTTGGCACGTATTTCAAGAAAAAGTGCAAACAGAGGCTAATTGGGGCATCGTCGTGGATTTCAGCGCCAAGACAGCCCAACATGCATCATCATCAGAATCGAGGCAAACCCCCTGGCCTGCGCGCAATTACAGCTTTCTTAGTTAATTTGTAAATTAATTAGGAATCTGTATTATTTTGTATAATATTCGGACTGTAATATTCTTTTATCGGGACTGTATTATTTATTCGGACCCTCTGCGCGAGGGCAATGTTGTAATAAGGGTGTGTGAGTGTGATGTATGTCTTCCAACCCCCATTTCTTTCTCCCTTTTATTTACCTGCTTACGATGGTTAGATATAGGGCATATTTCAATTAGCATACAGTATGACAGCATGTTTGCATCATTCATCTGTTTTGCATGCACCGGGCTCGGCACATCATACAAACTGCATCTGTATTTCGATTACAAAAATGAATACATGCTAACTGTAGCATTTCATATACCATGTTTAGAATAGCCGAGCCTGCTATAGTTGCATTTTGCATGTGTTGCATTAGGCATTTCAGCATATTTAGGATTCATGCATGATTTCTAATCGTTTTCTTGTTTTCGCTTGGAGTACTCGGTGAGTTTTATGCTTTAGCATCCTTGCATGCGTGTGAGTGTTCTCATGATTGCATGCTTACCATGAGGCTAAATGCTTATGTGATATAAACTGCCTTGAATGCCTGTGGATGGAGGTTGAGTTATCTGAATTGGGACAAATCACTAATTGTTTGTTTTAAGCCCACTAGATAGTGGCAAAATCATGTTTTCTAAGCCCACCCGAGGGTGGCAAATCCGCGTTTTAGCCTACCTGCGGGTAGCACCATCACACCATTTTCAAACAAACAAACATGAAATATTTTGTTCCAATTCAGACGGCCTAGTCTATACTTGTATGCTGTGCGCATCACGTAGTAACCTAGGCTAATAACCGGAATAAGAACGCACAAAGTTTTCAAAAACAGATATCATGGTTAGTAGAGGCCGGTCTTTGACCGGGCGAGCGGGGGTGCTCACGATGTGACCTTCCCCAATCGTACCCAAGTTCCCGAGCCAACTTTGGTGATGACGGACACGTGGCCTTTGGCACCGAGTTAGGGTTTCCTAAATTTCCCATTTTAAAAATATTTAGGTGGCGACTCTGTTATCTTGTAAAGCAGTCCATGTTTGGCACTTCTTTCAAAAAATCTGTTTTTCTTCAAAACGATTTGCCAGAGTTGGACTCTTTGGTTTAGATTTAGAACCGCAACAAAATCGAGTCCGAACTGTAGCGAGGTCCCTCGCGGGCTTGTTACAGCTTCATTCTTTGGGCTGGGCCCAATAAGCTGGTATATATATATTTTGGCTTCCACAGAATAAATTGTTAAATATATGATAGAATTATGTGGTATGATATATATCATTTTTTTATTTGTTATACACCCAATAATCTCTACTCCAATTCTATTATCATATCATTTTAGGTGAATTTATGAGTTTTTAACATTTCTTTTGAATTTATTAAAAAAAAAAATTTATGATGTGTAGCTTTTTTCAATAGATAAATATGAAACAAATACTAAGATAATTCTTCCATCTAAAAAAAATACTAAGATAAGTCACTGAATTAATAAAGAAGCAGAAGAACATACATATATATACAAATGCCTAATTTTATTAATAAATAAATTATACTCGCATAACAAATGATCAATTTTATTAATAAGTAAATCATTAAATAAATTAACAATTTTTAATGATATAAAAAATATTTTTCAGTTAATCATTTTGTTAATAAATAAATCATTAAGTCAATTAACAATTTTTAATGATATGAGATGTAACAACCCAGATTTTAATTATTCTTTAAAATTGATACTAATATTATTTAATTACAGTTAGAAAAATATACGATTTATTTGTATTACTATGTGTAATTATGTAAAATAATATAATTGTTAAGAATTTAGGGGTCAAAGTATAATAATAATAATGGATATGGTATTAGAATAAATAATTAATTTATTGTTGATATACGATAAAGTGTAATTTAATTAGAAACTAATTAATTTATATAATTATATTAGAAAATTGAGCCAAAGTGTAATTATTTTAAATATTTATATAAGATAAGTATAAATCTATATAATTAATGAATCAAATCTGTGGAACGATTCGCTGGCCATGTATTGGCCTGTCAATGCTCGTACCTCCTTATAAATAAGGAGGTGATTCACTTGGAAAGAAAAAAAGAAAAGAAAAGGAACATAAGGAAAGAAAGAAAGGGAAAGAAAGAGAGAAAGTGAGGGAAAGAAAGAAAGAAAATGAAGAAAAAATAATGGAAGCTGAGAGGGACTTTGATAGTAGAAAGAAAGAATGAGATATTAAAATTAAGGTGAGTTATATTATACCTTGAGTTACCATAATATATTTTACGTATATTTTGACTTACCATATTTATTTTATATAAGTTATGTTTTATAAACTATTATAAACTATATTCAAATTTCAGTTACGTGGTTTAATTTCTGAACTCTATTTGCTTAAAATGAAACCCATGGATATATTTGTTTACATTTTGAAGAATATTTGACTTATAAGCAATTATGTTTTGTAAGTATCACTACGGGAGTCTCACGCCTTGGGAGACTTAAATAATCATTGACCTCTGTTTGACCACTTTGTGGTCCTTTGTTTGTTATGGATCCATTAATCTCTTTTCTGTGTGGAACAAAGTGCTGTAATCCGTACGAACCACCTCTTGAATCCATACCTCTGTTTTGATTGTCACTTCTGTGACCTCTGTTCTGTTATGTACTGTAATTATGGTTATTTATTTACATAATTTTTGTATTTTAGTTTCTACCACTTAAATGATTTATTCACCAAACTGAGTTATGTAAATGTTTTGGCCTAACTAACTGTTCATAGTTA
The DNA here is from genome assembly GCA_030407325.1 of Camellia japonica. Classification (NCBI taxonomy): domain Eukaryota; kingdom Viridiplantae; phylum Streptophyta; class Magnoliopsida; order Ericales; family Theaceae; genus Camellia; species Camellia japonica. The sequence goes on along the minus strand of JAPPVO010000002.1, from coordinate 217,522,099 downwards.
TTTTGTATTCTATATACTCTTGGCATAATATTTCTCTCTGTCATGTGTTTATAGTTGTTTACTAATTTTCAAGAAACAATACAATTCAGAAATAGCTTTTGGAAAGTCTTAGACGCGGGGTTGCAGAATAGATACACACAACATTTTTATGATATTTTTCTATGTAAATATCGGTCTTTTTGGTCAATAAATTTTGTAATAAAAATAGAAATTCCAATGATTATTTTGGTACCCTTATTTAAATATTACTTCCGCTCGCGTTTATTAATTTGTTTAAGAATTAGCCGGAGGTAACCTCAGTTACTGGCCATCACGATGCTTAACCCTTGGATACGGGGAGCGGGTCGTGACATGAGAATTACTTTTCAATAAATAATTTTGATAATTTATTATTGCAGAGGAGAATATATATATATATATATATATATTTTTGCTTGAGTATCATGTTAAATTAAAATTTATAACAAACGATAATTATAATTTATAGTATTATAAGATCGATTCATATTTTAAATAAAATTTATAGGTGTATTTGTAATTTGTTAAAAAATAAAATATTTACGTTTCATAATTGATTAAGAATGTTTACGTAATTACGAAAAAACATGTTTCACGATTGACCAAGAATGTTCGCGTAATTACCACTACAAGAAAATACACCTTTGGCGACTAAATTTTTAGTCGCCAAAAGTCCCTTTTTCGTCGCCAAATGTCAAATTTCCACTTTCCCGACAAAATCCTTTAGTCGCTGGGTTTGTCGCCAACAAATGGTCGCCAATACCTTTGGCGACTAAAAAACTTTTAGTCGGCAATACACAGGTCTTCAGCAACTAAGGTTTTAGTCGCCAATAGTCAATTCTATTTGTGGAAATTATACATTTGGCGACTAAACTATTAGTCGCCAATAGTGAATTAATTTTTTTTATTATTTATACAATTGGCGACTATTTTTTTCGTCGGCAATGCTCAATCTTTTGGCGACCACAGTGTTTAGTCGCCAAAAGCATTTTTGAAAAAAAAAAAAAATTTCCCTTTGTGCCTCACAGCTCCCAAGCTTCGAACCTGGGACCTCCAGGTGGTCTGAACCTTAACCACACACATCACCCCACCATGCCACTGACCCATCTTATGTATATAGTTGCAACTAATATTATTTATATATTACTTTCACTAGTATTAATACAAAATTATATATATAAATATAATTTTATATATTCAAATATAATTTATGAAAAAAATATATTATTTATTAAAAAAAATTTACATTATTTTTGGCGACTAAAAAAATTATTTAGTTGCCAATTCTATTATTTTTGGGCTACTAATTCATTTTCCGTCGCTAAAGAAAATTGTTCCGCCTAAAAACCTACCCTTTTGGCGACTAAACCTGTTTTTAGTCACCAAAAACTCCCCGTTTGGCTACTAAAATGAATTTTAGTCGCCATAAACCTATTTTTAGCTACTAATTTTTTTTTAGTAGCCAAAAAGCTTGACCTTCAGTGACCAAACTGTTTTTAGTCGCCAAAACAGGTACAATCAGCGACCAAAGTGGTTTTTAGTCGCCAAAACCTTAACGTTTGGCTACCAAATGGTTTTAGTCGCCAAAAACACTAACCTTTGGCTACTGAAAATTTTTTTGTCGCTAAAACCCATATATTTGGCGACTAAACTGCCTTTTAGTCGCTAAAACCATTCCATTCGGCGACTAAACTCTTTTAGTCGGCAAAAGTGACCAATTTTGGCGACTAATTCCATTTTAGTCGCCAATAGTGTTTTTTGTTGTAGTGTACAAAAAACCTATTGCATAATTGACCAAGAATATTTGCGTAATTACAAACCATTAGTAAATTATTCAAAATGAAAGGGCAAAATCGAAAAAGAAAGACAAACCTCAAGCAGCTAAGCGATTCTTATATATATTTCAAATTCTAGATATTTATATATATATATATATTTGGCACTTGGCCTCATTTGGGAATAGATTTTCTTAGTAACTTTTTGACTTTTTAGCTAAATATAATATAAAAAAAAATAGTAGGTTTGGGATGATCTTTTGATTTTTTACAAAAAAATATGCAAAAAATAGAGAAAAAATAGAATTTTTGACTTTTTAATATATGTGATTGGCTTTTTAATTTTTTTAATAACTTTTTATCTTTTTGACTAAAAAAATTACTTACCAAACGAGGCCTTAGCATTGTGTATTTTTGTAGTTTGTAGTTTGTTTTTTTTGTTTTTCGGGCACATAGCATTGCGGATAAGGAATTAGAGGTGGGTGAAGTCATTAGTAGCTTACTGGCTAAGAGGATTTTGGACATTAAAAAAAGAATAGCACAGTTCGTGGAGTAGCATTGGAGTACTTTTAAAGTTAGTTGATTAATCATTAACTATTCTTAATCAATGTTAAACAAGATTTTTATGACAAAAAATGGTAGACAAGAATAATGATATCCACTACCAAACAAAATTATGATAGAATATGACTATGCTTACTACTATTCTTTAATCAACCCATAAAGAAATAAATAAAAAAAGAAAAAAAAAATAAAACCTCTGTCATGAAAGAAAGCCGCCTCCTAGTCTGAAAATAATTATGAATAATGTTACCATGATTATTTATTTTTACCTTCTAACTAGTTATCCCTAGTACAATTAAAGTTGCACCATTAATCAATGAGAACCAATTCTTATCAGGATATTTATGATAAAAAATGGTTTACAAACCCTAAAAAAGAGACAAAAAACATTACTCATAATTTAAAATCAAAGGTTAATTTCAGGATTTTTTATTCTTCTCTTTTGAAAAAAGTCAATTGAAAATGAAATAAATTGAATTTTTTTTTTCTTTTTTCAAATTTTAAGGTAGAGTCAAGGAAGAATAAAGTGATTTTTACTTTTGTCAAAGTAAAAGCAACAACACTGATTGATGATGTATAGGAGTTGTAGATGGGTGAAGTCATTAGTAGCTTACTTCACTTACAGGGTTTTGGACACTAAAAAAGACTAGCACAGTTCTTGGACTAGTATTGAGTCCTTTTAAAGTTAATTGATTAATCATTAACTATTCTTAATTGTGCGGGGGGAAAATATTCCGGCTACCCGCACTTCCTTTCTTCCAAGTCCCTCAGCTGTCCGATCACCTGAAAGTGAAAAAGCGGTGAGCTGCCCGGCGGTGTGTGGCCGGAAAACACCTCCGACGCTCAAGTTAGAACCACACACCTGGAAAAATGACTAGAGAGAAGGGAGAGAGTTGAGTGTAAGTCTCACTTACAAAAATTGTCCATCCTCCTAAGGGGTGGCGCCGACTTGTTATATACCTCTCTGCGCTTCATATCTACTCCCAATGATCTCTCAACACGTGGCTCTGCTATCCCGTCTGTCAGCACATAAACCATGCTTTTGTCAGGTCACACATGCTGGTCATTACCTAATCCCAAATGCCAGCATTCTCTTCTGGAGCCCGGCAGCCGAGCTGCCCAATCCATGGCCGGGCTGTGCTTCGTGCCTTAGCACGCCGCTGGCTAAGCTTGAGGGAACCGGGCTACACAGCATCCCGGCTGGACCATGTCCGAGATATCTGCACTACCCCTTGTCGGCTTCCTGCCGAACAAACTCACAGCTCGTCGACCACCCCTTCCTGGCGCCGTCATCTGTTTGGCTGGTCGGCCTTCCTGCGAAGCATGCAGCTCGGTTCACACAATCGGTGCCTTGACCGAGTACCTTCTCAGCCCAGTACATGCTCGGCCAAGAATTTGCCCGGCTGACTCTATCCGGCAAAATCTGTCCGCGCACGGTACCAGACCATTATTTTCCACTCATTAATCAAGTTAAACAGATTTTTATGATAAAAAATGGTTGACATGAATAATTATATCACTACCAAACTAAATTATGGTGGAATATGACTGGCATTGCTACCATTCTTTAATCAACCCAAAAAAAGAAAGCAAAACTTCTGCCATGAAAAAAATCATCTCCTAATTTGAAAATAATTATGAGTAATATTACCATGGTTATTTATTTTGTATTAAAGATATACACTAGTAGTGGACTTATGGTATTAATATTATATTTAATTTAATTATTAGTTTTAACAAAATTATATTAATGTCTCTTATAATATTGATAACTTTAACGTGTTAACCAAAGTGATGAAATTATTATATTATTCTTAAATATTTTGTAGTTAAATATATATGCGGTGTTAAATGATACAATTGTCCCATTTTACCTCATTAATTTATATAATTACCTTCATTCAACGTATTGTTTAAACATGAAGTAAGAATATTTGGATTTAGGTGATGTTTGGACACGGTTAACAAAGAGTAAACAGGCATTTTAGTTTAAAAAGATATGAAATTTATATTCCAAAAAAATATTGTGTATTTATACCAAAATTGTTATCTAATTATAATATATTAATTAGTCCAAAGAGATCTGTATAATTTATCCTAAGAATATGTTTGGATAAAAAAAAATGAGTAAGAATTTATGAAATGATCTTCTATACTTCTCTCCACAAATTACTCTTTAAATCGTTTATCCAAATATAATAATCTAAAGAGAAAAGCATAAGTTAAAGAAAAAGAAAAGAGGAAGAAGTTGCTTCGCCTCTGCTTTTATACTGCCCCATATGTTCCAAGTTGTTAGTTGTTTGCTCAGAGAGAGAGAGAGAGAGAGCAGTCAATTCAATGACGAACTATGTGAGGGTGATGCTGAGAGAAAAAGAGAAAGAGATGGGAGCAGGGAGTCTGATGAACTATGCAGTAGAGAAGTCCAAGGAATTGCCAGCGGTGGTAGGGAACATGGGCGCGGATTTGATGGGTAAGGCGGAGGAGAAGTGGAAGGAATTGGCGCCGAACATGGGCGGGGATGTGATGGGTAAGGTGGACGAGGTGTTTCCACCAGAGACTATAAAAGAGCCAATCCAACGTTTCATCCAACATTTGATCCAAGTTTGTCAACCTTATATCATCCCCGCCATAGCTGCTGCTGTTCTGATCATCGTCCTTTGTTGTTGCGGTGCATTGTTTATCAACATAATTATCAAAATAAGTGCGTTTTTTATCAACATAATTATCCTAATAATAAAGTTTCTCTTTAATATAATAAAGTCTATCTTTTGTTGTTTTGGCCGCGCCACTGCCTCTGGTGGGAAGGTAATTAAGATGATGATAGCTCCCGGAACCAAAGGGGCTCGTGTGATAGTCAGGTCTGTCTTTGAAAGCAACCCCGCTGCTTACTTTCATGCTCTCCGAGGAAGGTAGTGATGAACATGAACATGATCATGAAATTCTCTTGTAATAACAAGCCTTGTGTGTACTTGTTTGAACTATGTATGTTTGCTGTGTTAATCTATAGTTTTGTCTGTATTTCTTGTTTCCCATGCTCACAAACCATGTGGAAAGGTTTGGATCAACTCTTTATCTGTAAATGTTACATATGGTATGTGTTTAAGGTATAACTCTGATATGATGATCACAAGTTGTCTTTATTTACAATGTGTTCGGCTTTAGTTTTGGATTACTTCATCATCTTCATGAACCAGTCTTGGGAATGAAAAAATATTTTGTTTTTGTCTTCTTTTTTTTTCTTGACTCTTTGTATTGAAATAATATATTTAAAAAAAAAATTTGAAAAATGATTCAACCAGACCCATTAATTTCTATTCATTGTTTCGTATTACAGATGCAAAATTTTCATTATTAAAATTATATTTGAATTTATCTTTTTAAGATAAAATAATAAAACTGTCTAAAATTTGAATTTATAAAGAATTTGTATAAAGAAAATAAAAAGAACAAACAAATCCCTTCTGTTTTTCCCAAATCTTTAATTTCGAGTGCCTTACTCATAGTGACACATAACTTGAAGGACAAGTTCAAATTACATCCCCTAAAAATATTAGATTTGTGACTGAAAATGAAAAGCTGCGTCAATGCTGTATTTGGGTTTATGATCACAAAACTGCATATATTGTTCATACTGTATTTGGGTTATATACACCACATATATATATATAGTCAACCGTAATTTTTAATTCATACTGCAAAACCACATATACTGTTCTGATTAAGACCAACAAGAAACATAAGTAGATTCAAAACGGAGAGAACATCAAAAGTGAATCCTAATCCCTGTCAAACCCATAACCCCAAGTTGTTGATTTTTCATTCTAATTTTTTTCATTCTATATACACGAAAATATTATAATTTTTTTTTTGATATTTTATGTTTTTTATCGATAATTTTTAGGGTTGTTATTAATAAAACGATTTTAAAAATATTGAAAATCTCAACTTAGCTTAGTCTTATAGATTAAGGCCTTGCTTGTCATAACTTAAAAAAGTTAAAAGGTCAAAAGTCACTATCTTATTTAAGTTACATCATCTTATTTAAGTCACATCACCTCTCTATTACATCATTTCAAACACAACCTATACACAACCCATATTTCATAAAAAATAAAAAAGTGCACTTATGTAGATCATCCCAAACCATTCCTAAAAATTTAAATCTAAAAAAAAAAAAAAAAAAATTCAAATTCAGCAGGTTATTGGGCCAATGTCCACCCTGATTGAATACAAGACACACACACACACACAAATAACAGTTTAGGTATGTATACACATCAATTAGCCGGAAATACTATTTGCATGTCTCATGAATGATATAGATTGAGGAGTTATTTGGTATGTTCTAAAAAACTTTTAGTTAAATAAGTCAATTTCTCGTGAAAAGAAATCAAAAAGTCACTCAACTTCACAGATGAATTGTTTTTTCTAGATTGTACAAAAATATTTTTTTTTTAAAAATTACTAAAAAAAGTCAATCTCAAATAACCTCTAAAACTTTTAAAATACACATATACAGAACAATTAATCCTTTATGCATCATGAACCATATCCTATCTATAATATAATTTTATATTTTAAATTTGTAAAGGAATTTGTAAGGAAAAAAAAAAAATTGTTAAAAATTATCCTTTTACAAATTTACGAGTTTCATTAAACTAGAATTTCCACTCAAGAAGCACTACTCTTGTTTTTTAGCAAAAAGTGAGTTATGAAACTGAATTCACTACAGGAAATTGCATTTTTGTCGATTAAAAATTTGGTCGGTAAAAGTTCATTTTTAGTCAGCAAACGTTATCTACGACTAATTTTTTTGATCGCCATTTTGGTCACCAATTGAGGGTCGGCAAAAGTAATTAGCGACCAAAACTTTTGTTAGTCGGGAAAAAGTTAGATTTGTTGACTAAATTTTTGGTCGCTAAATATATCATTACTGCGACTAATCCATTTAGTTGCTAAAACATTTTAGTCGCGAAAAGTGACATATTCTCGGCCAAACATGTTAGTCACCAATTGTCACATTCTACGACCAAACATGTTAGTCCCCAAAAGTCACAATCCATGACCAATAGATTAGTCGCCAAAAGTCACATTGCACGACCAAACATGTTAGTCGCCAAAAGCAATGTTTGCGCGACTAAAAGTTTAGCCGGCAATAGACCTATTCGCGACCAAACTCTTTGGTTGCCAAAATTAACAATTTTACCGACTAATTATTTAGTCGCCAAATGTACCTTTTTGCCTACCAACATTTTGGTCAGCAAAACCACAATTTGGTCAACAACATCTAACAAAATAAACATGTAATTGAAGACAAATATTCTATCAAATCCATTCAATATAATCTGTAATTAAAAAGAATCATTCATACTAACAAAGTATCTGAATCATGAACATTCAACGAAATACATAAATCATCCAATCCTAAACCTGTTTAACAAAAGTCAGCAACTATTATTAGTTTCCATTCACAAGTAATTCCAAAGTACATATTCCTCCAATTTAAATTTTTATCCATGCGCATCTATCGAAAAATATAACTAGTAGTATACTCAAATATTTTCTATATACACCCATCCAAAAATATAACTATTAGTCTATCCAAAAATATAACTACTAGTCTATCGAAATATTTTCCACACATATCTATCAAAAAATATTTAATATTTCCAAAAATGTTTATAGTGCCAATTAGTCCTGTACAATTTAGCTTCGTGCACGAGTTCATCCATCTGTACCAAAGAAAAAGAAAAACAATGTCAAGAATTGAGCAATCATTAAATCCTGTTTGTCTAAAATGTGGTAAAACACTTAAAATTTTACTTTCAAACTGGAGGGATGGAGCTCCTCCCCAAAAGACCACATAGATGGGATTTGAGAATTAGTCACTACAAAACTAAATCTTTGTTTGGATGCTTCTAGTAGATTGTCCAATACTGTATATGATTATTCAGAACATGCAAACATGTTCCCTACTATCCACACTATTACTTGACATCAAACCAACCATCATGTTTACATTGTGTAAGAATCTCAAAAATATCAGATGCAACTATTTTTGCGAGAAGAAAATTCTATCGTTACTGAATACAAAAAGGCATTCCCCTGCTATTTCATGCAAGTTAATTTTGTGATAAAGAAAACAAACATCTTAGAATGAGACCTCTAACTTCACGAGAAGTCTACCCACAAATACTAAGGCAATAAATCTTCTGTTACACCATTCGCATCACATTAACTAGACATATAGTAGTTTGACCCACCATTTAAATAAGCTTAGACTTTTTTTTTATTTCTGACAAAAGCATGGATGTTAGCATTAACTAATCAGCAACACTTACAAGGAAAGGGCCACTAATTTTTTCACTCAAGTGCCCCCAGAGTCAATTAATTAGCACAAGAGCCCATGCTTACCTACAATTTTTCAATGTTTGCACGGACAGTATGAATTTAAACACTACATGAACCTCCAATATCTGTGAAAAATAATTCAGTCAATTACAATTTATATGATACACAATATTTAAATTTTCTTTAAAATTTTCCAAATAAAAAGTAATTGAACTTATTTTGTAAAAAATAATATTACTAGAAAGGTTTATTAACTTATTAAAAAAATAAGAAAAGTGACAATGTTACTTTTTCCTTTAGTTTGTCGAACCTTTTTTACAAATATCTACTCATCACAAGATTTGGTTCTCTTAGGCTACTCTGACTCTAGCAGATTGGACAAAACACCTAAAGTTCTCGCAAAAAGATTTAGTTCTTGTAATCCAATGTTGCACGCACAATATTAAGTCACTTCTTCATCCATTTACTTTTTTCTTTTTTATCACATTTTTTGGTCTAAATATCAAACCGTGCATCCTACCGACGCACCGGTTGTTCTCACAAGTTTGTTTAATCTAGGCCAAGGTAACCGTTATGATATCGGGAGTGTTTCGAGGCTATTTCTAATTTCTGGCCCCAAACGGCCCCTTTTTGCCTTTTTTATCACATTTTTTGGTCTAAATATCTAACCGTGTATCTTATCAACAAGCCACTTGCTTTAACAAGTTTGCTTAATCTAAGTCGAGGTGATCGTGATGATCTCGGGCTGTTTGGGGGCTATTTCCAATTTTCGCCCCCAAACGGCCCATTTTGGCCTTTTTTCTCACATTTTTTGTCCAATCTATAAACATTTTTACACACAAGGCACGCTTAGCCAAAACAGGATAATTTGAACATAATGGCAAGGTGCTGATGGATTACCTCTGCTAGGGTTCCATTGGTGTTGACACTTAGTATTTAAGATAGGCCAGTATTAGTGGCAAAGGGTATAAAATTATACATCATATACTAAATTTCTGTAATCTTTCAAAGAAATCATTGTTCTCTTCATTTGTATCAGAACCAGAACTAATAATTTTGATATCTTCTGAGTTAAATCTCCTTTCTCTTTTTAGACTAGTCTTTTGATATAATGGTCCAGCAATTTTTGCTAAATCTTTGATAAAAGGTCTAGCATAATTGACTAATCCTAAAAATTGCTGTAGTTTCTTTAACTCTGGGAAACTATCAGGCATTTGTAGAATAGTCTTGGTGATATGGGGTTGAAGTTTTATTTGTCTATCACTAATTTCTACTCCTAGAAACTTGATATATTTTTTACCAATTTCTATTTTAGACTTACTTATAATAATACCAGGTTCAACAAAAAGTTTCAATACTTGTTGAAAATGATGGTAATGTTCCTTTTCATTTTTACTAAATACAAGAATATCATCTATATAAACCAAGACAAACTTCCTGTATTCACCAAAAATCTTATCCATTTTCCTTTGGAAAACAGATGGTGCATTTTTCAATCCAAATGGCATGACTAACGATTCGAAATTTCCAAGTGGACAAGAGAAAGCGGTCCACTTAATGGAATCTGGATGCATTTTCACTTGCCAGAAACCAGATTTACAATCAAATTTACTAAAGATGGTACATCCTTGGATGGAATTCAGAAGTTGGTCTTTTCTAGGGATATCATAGCCATCTTTCTCTGTATTATCATTGAGTAGATACTCAGATTCACCTCTATAATGATATCAAGATAGAAGTCAATAAGATTAGTATGTTTGATACCTTACCAAGTAAAACAGACATTAGAGATCTTATAACAATGATAAGTGATAAACCTAAACAAATTGAAATTGAGACCAAAAATTTGTTAGGAGATATTAGCAGGCAGTCTAACTATCTTGAAGATAAGTGTAATTTCTTACAAAGACAAATGGATATATTAGCATCCCAAAGTACTGAAACAAAAAGGTTAGTCAAAACATTAGAAGAATTGGTAACTAGAGAAACCACGAGAATAGAAGATTTAGTTATTGAGTTATTAGCAGTAGCTAAAGGATGAGTGAATTTGGAACTTTTTTATGAAAGTTTAAGAGAAGCTTCTGGTTATAGAATAGACAATTATGGACCAGAAGGCATAACAACATATCCAGCAAAGAATGCAGCTGATAAAAGGATATTATTACAAAATAATTTGTTAATTTTAATGATAATTAGGATGAACAAAGATTATACCAAAAACATGAGTTTAATTAAGAATAACATGGAAACTTTAGCTAACATAAGTAATTTTAATAAAGACACTCTTAAAAGTAGAATAGACCAAGTTGAAGTTCAATTAGGGAAAATAGCAGGGTAATGTCTCTAGCATTGATACTGAAGTTCTTGCTGTTAGTTATGCTTTAAAAAAATTTGAACTCTTTATTATATCAAGGAAAGAGATAACGGTGAGAACAAATTGTCAAGCTATTGTAAAATTCTTTCAGTCTACTAAGCTTAAGAAATTAAGTAGGTGTAGATGTTTAAATTTTGTAGACAAATTGTTAATACATGGATTTGATGTCAACTTTGAACATATTAGTGCAAAAACAATGTCACCGCTGATATTTTAAGTAGATTAATCCGACAAACAACTGAGCATAATGTTTACCAGGCAGTGTCGGTAGAGGATTTCTTGACGGTGAGGCAAGACCAAGCGATGACCTTGCCGGAGCTAAGGGGTGTAGACCGCCCGAACTTCCTCCACGCGTCCCCCTTTTCGGAGAGGGTGCGGATTAGGTTCTAGCTACTACAGTTCAGACTCCTGTCACGGTTCTGAATCTAATCTCACAAAGTGCAATGTCAGACTGATAAATCACCAAAGAGTCCAAATCCGGTAAATCGTTTTGGAAAATCAATTTTAATCAAAAAACGCCAAATATGGACTGCTTTGCTAGATTTCAGAGTCGCTACCTAAATATTTTGTTTTGGAAAATTTAAGAAACCCTGATTTGTGCCTAAGGCCACGTGTCCGTCATCACCAAAGTTTCCTCGGCTCGGGAACTTGGGTACAAGAGGGGAAAGTCCTGAAATGAGCACCCCTGCTTGCCCGATCAAAGATCAGCCTCTACTAACATGATATGTTGTTTTAAAAACACATGTGTTCTTATTCTGATTATTAACTTAACTTACTATGTGATGCGCACAACACACAAGTATAGACTAAATCACTCAATTTGGAACAAAACATCTTATGTTTGTTTTTCGAAAATGGTTTGAAGTTGCTACCCTCAAGTAGGCTAAAGTGCAGATTTGCCATCCTTAAGTGGGCTTAAAACATGATGATTTGGCACTTCAAGTGGGCTTAAAACTCACATTTTGATGAATTGTTTCAATTCAAGTAATGAAACCTTCATTCACAGGCATTCATGCAGTTAAGCAATTAAGCCAATAGCCTCATGGCGAGCATGCTATCATCACACAACACACACATCATGCAAGTAAGCTAAAGCATAAACACCTACAACGATTTTGAGCCAAAACAGGAAACTAGTTAGAAATATACCTGATCCTAACTATGTCAACAATACCTAATGCACACACACATGCGAAATGCAATTAAATAGGCTCGGCTATCTAAGATGACATATGAATGCAACACTTGATAACATGCTTTGAAACACGTATTCAAGTAAGTGTATTGAAATACAATGCAGTTTCTATGATGCGCCGAGCCCGGTGCATGCAAGACAAATGAATGATGCAAGCATGCAAGCATAAGGTATGCTAATTGAAATGATCCCTAAACTAACCATCAAAAGCTGATAAGTAAAAGGGAGAAAGGCGTGGGGTTGGAAGACATGCACACACACACGTATCCTTATTACAACATTGCGCCCTCTCGACGGAGGGTCCAAATGAAAGCTAAGCTACTCTAAGCTAAGCTACTTAACTAATCTAATAATCTAATTAGACTAATATTACACAACCAAATCAAATAACTAGCAAACTAATTACTAATTATTACAATACTTTAACTCATTAACAAATTAACTAATCAAGACAAACATGTAAGGAATGTAAACTAGGCTGCCTCAGCTCTGCCTTGAATAATGAAGGATGCATGCTCTCAGTTGCCGCCTTGAAAAGCTCTCCGCCTTGAAATAGCAAACACTGACAACAACCGGCTGCTCGGTCAACTAGATGCGGCCGAGAAAAAACGGGACGAGCTCCAAGCCGAGCTGGACGCTCTTAAGGAATCCCGGAAAAAAGACTGCGAGGATGCCAACAACGCCGGTTTCAACGAAGCCGAGGAAAATTACAAAAAGCAAGTCTTCGCCTCGCAGGATATTTACTTCAAGGCCGGATGGAAGGCTGCCTGCGAACAGCTCGGTCAGGGCCCGGATACCGACGTGTTTGCCACTCCGCCGGCTGCCTTCCTACCGACATACCTCATTCCTTACGCCAATGACGTCTTCAGTGCGTTGCAGGCCGAGGCCGAGGAAGGACTTGAAGAAGTAGGTGATGAAGGTGCTGAAGGAGAGGACCAAGCCGCGCAGGAACAGCCCGGCCAAGCCGAGACTGGTGTCCAGGACCAAACCACCACGGTTAACCTGGAGACTGATGAGGAGTTCCCTGATCTCTCCCCCCTAGCTTAGGTTTTTTTTCTATTCTTTTTGTGTTGGCTTTTTGCACTCCTGATGTAACCGGGCTCTGACCCCATCTATTGTATGAACTTTCCGTTAATGAAAGAACTTGATATTTTTGCTAAGTGTTTGCACGGTTGTCACCAGTTCTGTCTTCAGCCAAGCACCGCAGTATATATCATAAACTTGAACACATTGTTAACCGGAATGCATAACTCGGTTACGTATTTAAGCAGAACAAAACTACATGGACCGGAATATACATCGCGGTTAGTAATAACAAAGTTGAACAAATCACCAACTTTTCTTAACCGGAGCAAAACATCTCGGCAAGAACAAAACATCAACTATTCTTAACCGGAGCAAAACATCTCGGTGGGCATCCGAAGTTGGACAAAACATCAACTCTTCCAACCGGAGCACAACATCTCGGTTGGGAATTCCAAAGTTGGGCAAAACACCAACTCTTCCAACCGGAGCAAAACATCTCGGTTGGGAATTCCAAAGTTGGGCAAAACACCAACTCTTCCAACCGGAGCAAAACATCTCGGTTGGGAATTCCAAAGTTGGGCAAAACACCAACTCTTCCAACCGGACTTAATCCATCTCGGTTGGGAATTCCAAAGTTGGGCAAAACACCAACTCTTCCAACCGGAGCAAAACATCTCGGTTGGGCATCCGAAGTTGGACAAAACACCAACTCTTCCAACCGGAGCAAAACATCTCGGTTGGGAATTCCAAAGTTGGGAAAAACACCAACTCTTCCAACCGGAGCAAAACATCTCGGTTGGGAATTCCAAAGTTGGGCAAAACACCAACTCTTCCAACCGGACTTAATCCATCTCGGTTGGGAATTCCAAAGTTGGGCAAAACACCAACTCTTCCAACCGGAGCAAAACATCTCGGTTGGGCATGCTTAATTTGAACAAAATATCAATTTAACGAAGGCAAAGAACACTTGTATATATTGACAAAAAGGAATTACATTCTGAAGTGTAATGCAAAAAGCTTTCTTCTTTGCAAACAAAACAATAGCTAGAAATAGTATACTTTGAGATTGGCCGCATTCCATGGCCGAGGTATTGCTCTACCATCCAAGTCCTCCAGGTGGTATGCCCCCTTGCCCGCCAGACCGGTTATTTTGTATGGTCCTTCCCAATTTGCCCCTAGCTTGCCTTCTCCTGGCACCAGGGTATTTCCCATAACTTTCCTCAGGACCCAATCACCCACCTTGAACGGTCTGGGGTGCACCATCTTGTGTACTTCCTGGAGAGTTCTTGCTGGTAGGCTGCCACATGGATGAGAGCCTTTCCCGGCGCTCTTCAGCCAGGTCTAATTCCAGAGCAATAACCTCGGTGTTCAGAGCGGGCTCAAAACTTTCGCTTCTGAGGGTGGGCATGCCGACTTCCAAGGGAATGACTGCCTCCATGCCATAAGCCAAAGCGAATGGAGTTTCCCCGGTAGAACGCCGCGGGGTAGTCCGGTATGCCCAAAGGACGCTGGGAAGTTCCTCGGCCCACTTTCCCTTTGCCTTTTCCAACCTTTTCTTTAACCCATCCAATATAATCTTGTTCGACGCCTCGGCTTGACCATTGGACTGTGGGTAAGCCGGAGTGGAGTTGTAGAATTCAATCTTCAAATCTTCACAAAAACCTCTGAATAGGCGACCGTCAAACTGGGTGCCGTTGTCAGAAATCAAGATCTTGGGGACGCCAAACCGCGTTACCACATTCTGCCAGACAAACCTCTTCACGTCTTTTTCCTTGATAGTTGTCAAAGGTTCGGCTTCAACCCATTTGGTGAAGTAGTCCGTCGCCGCGATAAAGAACTTGCGGTTGCCTGGTGCAGTTGGGAGGGGTCCCACTATATCTAGCCCCCACATTGCAAAAGGCCAAGGGCTGGTGAGGGGAATAAGTTCTCGGGCCGGCTGGTGGATCTGGTGTGCAAATTTCTGGCACTTTCACATTTCCGGACATATTTTTGCGCGTCAGCTTGCATGTACGGCCACCAATAGCCTTGTGAAATAGCTCGGTAGGCCAAGGATCTGCCCCCGGTGTGGCTGCCACAAATGCCTTCGTGAATTTCGTGCAGGAATGCATCCACACTGCTCGGGTGCACGCACTTTAAGTAAGGACCAGAGAAGGACTTCTTATACAACGCGCCAGATGGAGAGAGCCAAAACCGCTCTGACTTTACCCGGCATTTGTGTGCTTCCTTCTTTTCGGTTGGTAGAATCCGGTCTCGGAGGAACAAAATGATTGAATCCATCCACGACGGACCCAGCTCGGCGCAGAGTACTTCCGTATGCCCGGTATCTTCAATGCTTGGTCGTGGAAGAAAGTCAATTAACAAGGGATTTGGAGACGTGCTATCTACCATCGATGCCAGGCCGGCCAACTCATCAGCTCGGCTGTTTTCTTCTCGGCCGATCTGTTGGACTCTGATTGCCTGAAACTGCTTGATGCGCTCCCTGACCAGAGCTTGGTACTTCGCCATGCGGTCATCCTTTGCCTCGTAGATCCCAGAAACTTGGTTAACCACAAGTTGGGAGTCGCTGTACACCATTAACTCGGCGGCCTTCATCTGGATTGCGCTCTCGAGCCCGGCCAGAAGGGCCTCATACTCAGCTTCGTTGTTAGATGCTAGGAAGCCAAGGTGATAGAATGTTCAATGGTTAGGCCATCTGGGGAGATAAGAACAATACCCAGCCCAGCGCCGTGACGATTGGACGCCCCGTCAACAAAAAGCTTCCACATTTCCCCCACAAAAAGCTTCCAGCAAACTGATGGATCCTGCGAGTGGTGAGGGGTGCTACGATCAATGTTGCTCGGCTGTCCGGTTTCAAGTTCTGCGCTCACTGGCCCCACTCCAGCCCCCCTTGGTGATTCGACACCGGACTCAGCAAGTCGGTCTGCCACGCCTAAGTCCGTAGGCGAATCACCAAGCTGCGGTATTATGCCGGCCGCAGGCTCTGTGCTGAGTAGTTCCATGACTTCCCCCCTTGGTGATGCGGTGCCGGGCAGAGATGGTGGAATAACAACACCCAACTCTGTCATCGCGTCACCGGTTGTTGGCATTGTAGAAGTGTAGGCCACTGCGGTGGTGCGCGCTTCGTCCGTGCCGCGAACCCCACCGGCGGGTAGTATCTCTGATGAACTGGCGCGCACCTCATCATCTGCCGCGGTAATATCGACCGGGCATACCGGATGAGTTCCAGGTGAGAATTCGGCAACGAAGTCGGCCAAAGTTTGGGCTTTGATGGCAGTGCGCGGCTGAAACTTCACATCAAACTGCCCCAATTCGACCGCCCACTTAAGAATGCGGCCAGAAAAATCCGCCCGTTCAAATAGAGCTTTGAGGGGGAACTCGGTCAAGACGACGATAGTATGTGAATGGAAGTAGTGCGCCAACTTTCTTGAAGCCATCATTAATGCCAAAGCAAGTTTTTCAAGAGGCAGGTACCTAGTCTCTGCCGGTAGCAAGGTCTTGCTGACATAAAAGATGGGGAGGTGCTTGATTCCTTCAGCCCGAACAAGCACCGCACTGACTGCATGCTGCGATACGGCCAGATAAAGATAAAGCTCTTCCCCAGGCACTGGCGTGACAACAATGGCGCTGAGGACAGATATTCCTTGAGCTCGGCCAACGCTCGGTCGCATTCTTCATCCCATGAGAACTTGGACTTCAAGGACTGAAAGAAAGGACGGCAGCGATCTGATGACCGGCTTATGAATCGATTAAGCGCGGCGGCCATTCCGGCCAGATGCTGCACGTCTTTTACCGAGCTAGGCTGCTTTAACTCTTGTACGGCTCTGATTTGTGTAGGGTCCGCCTCAATACCTCGGTTTGTGACTAAGAATCCTAAAAATTTCCCGGATCCCACACCGAAGGCACACTTAGACGCATTCAGGCGTAACTTATGCTTCTTAAGGATGGCAAACATCTCGGCTAGGTCGGACAAATGATTTGTTTGTTGCCTGCTCTTCACCACCATGTCATCAATGTAAGCCTCCATTGTCCGGCCCAGCAAGGGAGCAAACATCTTGGTCACCATCCTTTGGAAAGTTGCCCCGGCGTTCTTTAAACCAAAAGGCATAACTCGGTAGCAGAAGAGTCCCCTTGGGGTAGTAAATGAAGTGATTTCTTGGTCGGGGCCGTGCATGGCAATCTGGTGATAGCCCCGGTAAGCGTCCAAGAAACTTAGCCTGTCATGGCCAGCCGTCAAATCAACAAGCTGGTCAATTCTAGGCAAAGGAAAGCTGTCTTTCGGACAGGCACGGTTGACGGTCTTGTAATCAACGCAAACCCGCCACTTCCCATTCTTCTTCGGTACAACGACTGTATTTGAAATCCACCGAGGATAGTGAACTTCCTGAATTGCTCGTGCCTCAAGCAGATTCTTAACTTCCTCCGCCACTACCTCGGCGTGCAATGCTGACCTCCTTGTTCGCTGAATGACCGGCTTGGCTCCGGGGAAGACATTGAGATGATGGCAGATAAAGTTTGGATCGAGGCCAGGCATGTCATAAGGCGACCATGCGAAAACTTCAATGTTGGCCATAAGGAACTCCACCATCTCGGTCCTCTCTTGTGCCGTGAGGGTGGAGCCGAGCAAGAAGAACTTGTCCGGCTGCTCGGTATCAATTCGCACTTCCACCAATCCTTCCACGGCTTTGTCTTCTGCCTTAGTGCCCACATCATCCAGCACTACCTGGTCCTCCGGTCCCTCAATCATTTGAACAAATCCCTTGGCAGCCCGGCTTCCATTGACCGCCACAAAGCACTGTTTTGACATAACCTGATCGCCCCCAATCTCCTCAACTGCCCCCATAGCCGAGGGAATCTCATTACTTGGTGAAAGGTTGATGCCACGGCTTGCATTGCATGAAGCCATCCCCTGCCAAGGATCAGATTGTAAGTAGACGGCACCTGCAATACCCAGAATCAACCTGTTTGACCACTGATCCCGCTTTAACCGGCAGGATAATTTTTCCCAAAGGCCACTCCGGTTGTGAGTTGAAACCGACCAATGGCGAAGTTGCTGGGGCCAAATCCGTGTCTCGGAGCTTGAGCTGTTTGAAAGCGTCGTAATACATGATCTCGACCGAACTTCCCTGATCGATCAAGATCCTTTTAACTTCAAAATCATTGACGCGGAGAGTTACTACCAAGGCGTCATTGTGCGGTGTCTGTATGCGCTCCAAATCTTTTGAGGAAAAGCTGATTACATCCTTTACTTCTGTCTTCCCCCTCTTGAGCGCAGGCTGAACTGACAAAACTTCCCTCATGTGTTCTGCCTTCTTAATCATACCACGAAGCTCGCAAACACGCGCCGGTTCCACTATGCCGTGGATGACATTTACAACCCCTTGCGGAGGTGCATCCGGTCATCCGGTCCGCGTGGATCAACTGGAACCTGATTTGCCTTAACTCCTCCATCAATGTAGAGGTCCAGATGCCCGCTGCCACTAGCTCTTCTAAGTGCTGCCTCAAAGGCAGACAGTCCTCTGTTCGGTGGCCACGTTCCCGGTGAAAGGTACAACGGTACTTGGAGTTGAAGCCTCTCTGCCCGTCGCCTAACTTAGCAGGAAACCGGACGTATTCCTCGTCACGGATTTCACTAAGTATGCGATAGATTGGAATTTTGAAGACCGTGGTGATGCCTGTTCTTGCTTTCAACCTTCTGCCTGCATCGGCCACATTATCTTGGGGTAGTCATCCCGGCGGTAATCATTCCTGTCATTACGCCGCTCCCTACCCCGGTTCTTGCGGTTTGAACCTCGGTCAGACTCTTCAGCTCGGTCACTAGATCGGCCGGACTCTTGCCCGACTGCATGCACTTTTCCTGCCAACCTCTTGGGCGTTTCGACCGGGGCTGCCTTCTCGGTTGAGGCCGAGGCATCATCCTCTACCCGGATATGCTCATTGATGCGCTGCATAAGCTGTACCATGGTCGTAGGTTGTTGCATGGTAAGTGAGTCTCGCAGTCTATGTCCGACCGGGAGCCCGCGCTTATACTGTACGATAGCAAGGTTGACCGGGCAGTCCAGTATCTCATTGAAAGTCTCCCAATACCTGGAGTTGTACGCCTTGAGTGTGTCGCTCGGTTCCATCTTGATACTCAGGAGGTGATCAACTTCCTTAGGAGTTTTGGTGTTAGTCGTGAAGCGCGTTACGAAGGCTTCGGCCAGCTGTTGCCACCTTTCAATACTTCCCTCCGGGAGCCTTCCAAACCACTTCAATCCCAATTCGCCCAAACTCGACGGAAAGATTAGGCACATAAGAGCATCATTCCGCCGGTGTCCGGCCATAACCTGTCGGAAATGACTTATATGCATGTACGGATCGGTCTTTCCATCGTAAAGGGTAAACTTTGGCTGGTGGAATCCCGCCGGAAGCGGCGCTGCTTCTATCTCCAGTGAAAAAGGAGTGGCGCTCAACCTGCCAAATCTGTATCTAAAAGGAGTGGCGCCGCTTGGCGCGGTGGAGGCATTCCGACCTCCTCGCTGGCGTGGGCTCCGTAGGATAACCGCTGGAACGCCGGCACCCTTGAGCTTCCCGCCGGCGAGCCCGTTCCTTTAGAACTGCCCGCAAATCCTCTGTACAGGCGGAATAGGAATACCTCGACGTCGTATCCGGACGTGAGGGTCTATAAGTACTATCTTGCGCGCTGGACTTCTCTGCGTGCAAGTCGGAGTCACCATCTCTATAGCTCCTGGTAATAGAGATTGCCGGAGTGTGCTTCTGACTCTGGCTGGCTGAACGGCGGGAGGGGGCTGAACGGCGGGATGGGGTGCGCTCACTGTGGTCACCTACTCCAGCTACACCCTTCCCTTTGTAACGCCGCTTGAGCTCCTCCATCTCCGCCGCCATTCGCCGGATGACGGCATCTTGGTCCCGCAACTTGTGTTCCAGGCGTTTGGAGTGTGACTCTCTCCGCCGTCGGTGACCGTCTGGACTACGGGAATGGCCATGACTTCTCCCGCGCTTATCCCGCGTGTCTCCCGCCTGTCCTCCGGTGGCTGTCTCCAGGTCCGCCATCGGAAAGACGGACGGGAGTCCTTCTCTCTGCCGGGCAAACTCAGGGGTGGCTCCGTCGACGGCGGACAACGGAAACTCCTCGTTGTGCGCCATGAACGACGATCAGATGAACCCAGAAGATAAGGTTTTATCTGCAAGCTTCCCACAGACGGCGCCAATTGTGCGGGGGGAAAATATTCCGGCTACCCGCACTTCCTTTCTTCCAAGTCCCTCAGCTGTCCGATCACCTGAAAGTGCAAAAGCGGTGAGCTACCCGGCGGTGTGTGGCCGGAAAACACCTCCGACGCTCAAGTTAGAACCACACACCTGGAAAAATGACTAGAGAGAAGGAGAGAGTTTGAGTGTAAGTCTTACTTACAAAAATTGTCCATCCCTAAGGGGTGGCGCCGACTTGTTTATATACCTCTCTGCGCTTCATATCTACTCCCAATGATCTCTCAACACGTGGCTCTGCTATCCCGTCTGTCAGCACATAAACCATGCTTTTGTCAGGTCACACCATGCTGGTCATTACCTAATCCCAAATGCCAGCCTTCTCTTGGAGCCCGGCAGCCGAGCTGCCCAATCCATGCCGGGCTGTGCTTCGTGCCCAGCACGCCGCTGGCTAAGCTTGAGGGAACCGGGCTACACAGCATCCCGGCTGGACCATGTCCGAGATATCTGCATTCACCTTTGTCGGCCTTCCTGCCGAACAAACTCATAGCTCGGTCGACCGCCCTTCCTGGCGCCGGTCATCTGTTGGCTGGTCGGCCTTCCTGCGAAGCATGCAGCTCGGTTCACACAATCGGTGCCTTGACCGAGTACCTTCTCAGCCCAGTACATGCTCGGCCAAAATTTGCCCGGCGTGACTCTATCCGGCAAATCTGTCCGGCACGGTACCAGACCATTATTTTCCCACTCATTAATCAATGTTAAACAAGATTTTTATGATAAAAAATGGTTGACATGAATAATTATATCCACTACCAAACTAAATTATGGTGGAATATGACTGGCATTGCTACCATTCTTTAATCAACCCACAAAAAAAGAAAGCAAAACTTCTGCCATGAAGAAAAATCATCTCCTAATTTGAAAATAATTATGAGTAATATTACCATGGTTATTTATTTTGTATTAAAGATATACACTAGTAGTGGGACTTATGGTATTAATATTATATTTAATTTAATTATGTAGTTTTAACAAAATTATATTAATGTCTCTTATAATATTGATAACTTTAACGGTGTTAACCAAAGTGATGAAATTATTATATTATTCTTAAATATTTTGTAGTTAAATATATATGCGGTGTTAAATGATACAATTGTCCCATTTTACCTCATTAATTTATATAATTACCTTCATTCAACGTATTGTTTAAACATGAAGTAAGAATATTTGGATTTAGGTGATGTTTGGACACGGTTAACAAAGAGTAAACAGGCATTTTAGTTTAAAAAGATATGAAATTTATATTCCAAAAAAATATTGTGTATTTATACCAAAATTGTTATCTAATTATAATATATTAATTAGTCCAAAGAGATCTGTATAATTTATCCTAAGAATATGTTTGGATAAAAAAAAAATGAGTAAGAATTTATGAAATGATTCTTCTATACTTTCTCTCCACAAATTACTCTTTAAATCGTTTATCCAAATATAATAATCTAAAGAGAAAAGCATAAGTAAAGAAAAAAGAAAAGAGGAAGAAGTTGCTTCGCCTCTGCTTTTATACTGCCCCATATGTTCCAAGTTGTGTAGTTGTTTGCTCAGAGAGAGAGAGAGAGAGAGAGAGCAGTCAATTTCAATGACGAACTATGTGAGGGTGATGCTGAGAGAAAAAGAGAAAGAGATGGGAGCAGGGAGTCTGATGAACTATGCAGTAGAGAAGTCCAAGGAATTGCCAGCGGTGGTAGGGAACATGGGCGCGGATTTGATGGGTAAGGCGGAGGAGAAGTGGAAGGAATTGGCGCCGAACATGGGCGGGGATGTGATGGGTAAGGTGGACGAGGTGTTTTCCACCAGAGACTATAAAAGAGCCAATCCCAACGTTTCATCCAACATTTGATCCAAGTTTGTCAACCTTATATCATCCCCGCCATAGCTGCTGCTGTTCTGATCATCGTCCTTTGTTGTTGCGGTGCATTGTTTATCAACATAATTATCAAAATAAGTGCGTTTTTTATCAACATAATTATCCTAATAATAAAGTTTCTCTTTAATATAATAAAGTCTATCTTTTGTTGTTTTGGCCGCGCCACTGCCTCTGGTGGGAAGGTAATTAAGATGATGATAGCTCCCGGAACCAAAGGGGCTCGTGTGATAGTCAGGTCTGTCTTTGAAAGCAACCCCGCTGCTTACTTTCATGCTCTCCGAGGAAGGTAGTGATGAACATGAACATGATCATGAAATTCTCTTGTAATAACAAGCCTTGTGTGTACTTGTTTGAACTATGTATGTTTGCTGTGTTAATCTATAGTTTTGTCTGTATTTCTTGTTTCCCATGCTCACAAACCATGTGGAAAGGTTTGGATCAACTCTTTATCTGTAAATGTTACATATGGTATGTGTTTAAGGTATAACTCTGATATGATGATCACAAGTTCTTTATTTACAATGTGTTCGGCTTTAGTTTTGGATTACTTCATCATCTTCATGAACCAGTCTTGGGAATGAAAAAATTTTTGTTTTTGTCTTCTTTTTTTTTCTTGACTCTTTGTATTGAAATAATATATTTAAAAAAAAATTTGAAAAATGATTCAACCAGACCCATTAATTTCTATTCACTTGTGTTTCGTATTACAGATGCAAAATTTTCATTATTAAAATTATATTTGAATTTATCTTTTTAAGATAAAATAATAAAACTGTCTAAAATTTGAATTTATAAAGAATTTGTATAAAGAAAATAAAAAGAACAAACAAATCCCTTCTGTTTTTCCCAAATCTTTAATTTCGAGTGCCTTACTCATAGTGACACATAACTTGAAGGACAAGTTCAAAATTACATCCCCTAAAAATATTAGATTTGTGACTGAAAATGAAAAGCTGCGTCAATGCTGTATTTGGGTTTATGATCACAAAACTGCATATATTGTTCATACTGTATTTGGGTTATATACACCACATATATATATATAGTCAACCGTAATTTTTAATTCATACTGCAAAACCACATATACTGTTCTGATTAAGACCAACAAGAAACATAAGTAGATTCAAAACGGAGAGAACATCAAAGTGAATCCTAATCCCTGTCAAACCCATAACCCCAAGTTGTTGATTTTCATTCTAATTTTTTTCATTCTATATACACGAAAATATTATAATTTTTTTTTTGATATTTTATGTTTTTTATCGATAATTTTAGGGTTGTTATTAATAAAACGATTTTAAAAATATTGAAAATCTCAACTTAGCTTAGTCTTATAGATTAAGGCCTTGCTTGTCATAACTTAAAAAAGTTAAAAGGTCAAAAGTCACTATCTTATTTAAGTTACATCATCTTATTTAAGTCACATCACCTCTCTATTACATCATTTCAAAACAACCTATACACAACCATATTTCATAAAAAATAAAAAAGTGCACTTATGTAGATCATCCCAAACCATTCCTAAAAATTTAAATCTAAAAAAAAAAAAAAAAAATTCAAATTCAGCAGGTTATTGGGCCAATGTCCACCCTGATTGAATACAAGACACACACACACACACAATAACAGTTTAGGTATGTATCACATCAATTAGCCGGAATACTATTTGCATGTCTCATGAATGATATAGATTGAGGAGTTATTTGGTATGTTCTAAAAACTTTTAGTTAAATAAGTCAATTTCTCGTGAAAAGAAATCAAAAAGTCACTCAACTTCACAGATGAATTGTTTTTTCTAGATTGTACAAAAATATTTTTTTTTTAAAAATTACTAAAAAAAGTCAATCTCAAATAACCTCTAAAACTTTTAAAATACACATATACAGAACAATTAATCCTTTATGCATCATGAACCATATCCTATCTATAATATAATTTTATATTTTAATTTGTAAAGGAATTTGTAAGGAAAAAAAAAAAATTGTTAAAAATTATCCTTTTACAAATTTACGAGTTTCATTAAACTAGAATTTCCACTCAGAAGCACTACTCTTGTTTTTTAGCAAAAAAGTGAGTTATGAAACTGAATTCACTACAGGAAATTGCATTTTTGTCGATTAAAAATTTGGTCGGTAAAAGTTCATTTTAGTCAGCAAACGTTATCTACGACTAATTTTTTTTGATCGCCATTTTGGTCACCAATTGAGGGTCGGCAAAAGTAATTAGCGACCAAAACTTTTGTTAGTCGGGAAAAAGTTAGATTTGTTGACTAAATTTTTGGTCGCTAAATATATCATTACTGCGACTAATCCATTTAGTTGCTAAAACATTTTAGTCGCGAAAAGTGACATATTCTCGGCCAAACATGTTAGTCACCAATTGTCACATTCTACGACCAAACATGTTAGTCCCCAAAGTCACAATCCATGACCAATAGATTAGTCGCCAAAAGTCACATTGCACGACCAAACATGTTTAGTCGCCAAAAGCAATGTTTGCGCGACTAAAAGTTTAGCCGGCAATAGACCTATTCGCGACCAAACTCTTTGGTTGCCAAAATTAACAATTTTACCGACTAATTATTTAGTCGCCAAATGTACCTTTTTGCCTACCAACATTTTGGTCAGCAAAACCACAATTTGGTCAACAACATCTAACAAAATAAACATGTAATTGAAGACAAATATTCTATCAAATCCATTCAATATAATCTGTAATTAAAAAGAATCATTCATACTAACAAAGTATCTGAATCATGAACATTCAACGAAATACATAAATCATCCAATCCTAAACCTGTTTAACAAAAGTCAGCAACTATTATTAGTTTCCATTCACAAGTAATTCCAAAGTACATATTCCTCCAATTTAAATTTTTATCCATGCGCATCTATCGAAAATATAACTAGTAGTATACTCAAATATTTTCTATATACACCCATCCAAAAATATAACTATTAGTCTATCCAAAAATATAACTACTAGTCTATCGAAATATTTTCCACACATATCTATCAAAAAATATTTAATATTTCCAAAAATGTTTATAGTGCCAATTAGTCCTGTACAATTTAGCTTCGTGCACGAGTTCATCCATCTGTACCAAAGAAAAAGAAAAACAATGTCAAGAATTGAGCAATCATTAAATCCTGTTTGTCTAAAATGTGGTAAAACACTTAAAATTTTACTTTCAAACTGGAGGGATGGAGCTCCTCCCCAAAAGACCACATAGATGGGATTTGAGAATTAGTCACTACAAAACTAAATCTTTGTTTGGATGCTTCTAGTAGATTGTCCAATACTGTATATGATTATTCAGAACATGCAAACATGTTCCCTACTATCCACACTATTACTTGACATCAAACCAACCATCATGTTTACATTGTGTAAGAATCTCAAAAATATCAGATGCAACTATTTTTGCGAGAAGAAAATTCTATCGTTACTGAATACAAAAAAGGCATTCCCCTGCTATTTCATGCAAGTTAATTTTGTGATAAAGAAAACAAACATCTTAGAATGAGACCTCTAACTTCACGAGAAGTCTACCCACAAATACTAAGGCAATAAATCTTTCTGTTACACCATTCGCATCACATTAACTAGACATATAGTAGTTTGACCCACCATTTAAATAAGCTTAGACTTTTTTTTATTTCTGACAAAAGCATGGATGTTAGCATTAACTAATCAGCAACACTTACAAGGAAAGGGCCACTAATTTTTTCACTCAAGTGCCCCCAGAGTCAATTAATTAGCACAAGAGCCCATGCTTACCTACAATTTTTCAATGTTTGCACGGACAGTATGAATTTAAACACTACATGAACCTCCAATATCTGTGAAAAATAATTCAGTCAATTACAATTATATGATACACAATATTTAAATTTTCTTTAAAATTTTCCAAATAAAAAGTAATTGAACTTATTTTGTAAAAATAATATTACTAGAAAGGTTTATT
The DNA here is from genome assembly GCA_030407325.1 of Camellia japonica. Taxonomy (NCBI): domain Eukaryota; kingdom Viridiplantae; phylum Streptophyta; class Magnoliopsida; order Ericales; family Theaceae; genus Camellia; species Camellia japonica. Next base: position 217,495,696 of record JAPPVO010000002.1, on the reverse strand, counting down.
AACTTATTAAAAAAATAAGAAAAGTGACAATGTTACTTTTTCCTTTAGTTTGTCGAACCTTTTTTACAAATATCTACTCATCACAAGATTTGGTTCTCTTAGGCTACTCTGACTCTAGCAGATTGGACAAAACACCTAAAGTTCTCGCAAAAAGATTTAGTTCTTGTAATCCAATGTTGCACGCACAATATTAAGTCACTTCTTCATCCATTTACTTTTTCTTTTTTATCACATTTTTTGGTCTAAATATCAAACCGTGCATCCTACCGACGCACCGGTTGTTCTCACAAGTTTGTTTAATCTAGGCCAAGGTAACCGTTATGATATCGGGAGTGTTTCGAGGCTGTTTCTAATTTCTGGCCCCAAACGGCCCCTTTTTGCCTTTTTTATCACATTTTTTGGTCTAAATATCTAACCGTGTATCTTATCAACGAGCCACTTGCTTTAACAAGTTTGCTTAATCTAAGTCGAGGTGATCGTGATGATCTCGGGGCTGTTTGGGGGCTATTTCCAATTTTCGCCCCCAAACGGCCCATTTTGGCCTTTTTTCTCACATTTTTTGTCCAAATCTATAAACATTTTACACACAAGGCACGCTTAGCCAAAACAGGATAATTTGAACATAAATGGCAAGGTGCTGATGGATTACCTCTGCTAGGGTTCCATTGGTGTTGACACTTAGTATTTAAGATAGGCCAGTATTAGTGGCAAAGGGTATAAAATTATACATCATATACTAAATTTCTGTAATCTTTCAAAGAAATCATTGTTCTCTTCATTTGTATCAGAACCAGAACTAATAATTTTGATATCTTCTGAGTTAAATCTCCTTTCTCTTTTTAGACTAGTCTTTTGATATAATGGTCCAGCAATTTTTGCTAAATCTTTGATAAAAGGTCTAGCATAATTGACTAATCCTAAAAATTGCTGTAGTTTCTTTAACTCTGGGAAACTATCAGGCATTTGTAGAATAGTCTTGGTGATATGGGGTTGAAGTTTTATTTGTCTATCACTAATTTCTACTCCTAGAAACTTGATATATTTTTTACCAATTTCTATTTTAGACTTACTTATAATAATACCAGGTTCAACAAAAAGTTTCAATACTTGTTGAAAATGATGGTAATGTTCCTTTTCATTTTTACTAAATACAAGAATATCATCTATATAAACCAAGACAAACTTCCTGTATTCACCAAAAATCTTATCCATTTTCCTTTGGAAAACAGATGGTGCATTTTTCAATCCAAATGGCATGACTAACGATTCGAAATTTCCAAGTGGACAAGAGAAAGCGGTCCACTTAATGGAATCTGGATGCATTTTCACTTGCCAGAAACCAGATTTACAATCAAATTTACTAAAGATGGTACATCCTTGGATGGAATTCAGAAGTTGGTCTTTTCTAGGGATATCATAGCCATCTTTCTCTGTATTATCATTGAGTAGATACTCAGATTCACCTCTATAATGATATCAAGATAGAAGTCAATAAGATTAGTATGTTTGATACCTTACCAAGTAAAACAGACATTAGAGATCTTATAACAATGATAAGTGATAAACCTAAACAAATTGAAATTGAGACCAAAAATTTGTTAGGAGATATTAGCAGGCAGTCTAACTATCTTGAAGATAAGTGTAATTTCTTACAAAGACAAATGGATATATTAGCATCCCAAAGTACTGAAACAAAAAGGTTAGTCAAAACATTAGAAGAATTGGTAACTAGAGAAACCACGAGAATAGAAGATTTAGTTATTGAGTTATTAGCAGTAGCTAAAGGATGAGTGAATTTGGAACTTTTTTATGAAAGTTTAAGAGAAGCTTCTGGTTATAGAATAGACAATTATGGACCAGAAGGCATAACAACATATCCAGCAAAGAATGCAGCTGATAAAAGGATATTATTACAAAATAATTTGTTAATTTTAATGATAATTAGGATGAACAAAGATTATACCAAAAACATGAGTTTAATTAAGAATAACATGGAAACTTTAGCTAACATAAGTAATTTTAATAAAGACACTCTTAAAAGTAGAATAGACCAAGTTGAAGTTCAATTAGGGAAAATAGCAGGGTAATGTCTCTAGCATTGATACTGAAGTTCTTGCTGTTAGTTATGCTTTAAAAAAATTTGAACTCTTTATTATATCAAGGAAAGAGATAACGGTGAGAACAAATTGTCAAGCTATTGTAAAATTCTTTCAGTCTACTAAGCTTAAGAAATTAAGTAGGTGTAGATGTTTAAATTTTGTAGACAAATTGTTAATACATGGATTTGATGTCAACTTTGAACATATTAGTGCAAAAACAATGTCACCGCTGATATTTTAAGTAGATTAATCCGACAAACAACTGAGCATAATGTTTACCAGGCAGTGTCGGTAGAGGATTTCTTGACGGTGAGGCAAGACCAAGCGATGACCTTGCCGGAGCTAAGGGGTGTAGACCGCCCGAACTTCCTCCACGCGTCCCCCTTTTCGGAGAGGGTGCGGATTAGGTTCTAGCTACTACAGTTCAGACTCCTGTCACGGTTCTGAATCTAATCTCACAAAGTGCAATGTCAGACTGATAAATCACCAAAGAGTCCAAATCCGGTAAATCGTTTTGGAAAATCAATTTTAATCAAAAAACGCCAAATATGGACTGCTTTGCTAGATTTCAGAGTCGCTACCTAAATATTTTGTTTTGGAAAATTTAAGAAACCCTGATTTGTGCCTAAGGCCACGTGTCCGTCATCACCAAAGTTTCCTCGGCTCGGGAACTTGGGTACAAGAGGGGAAAGTCCTGAAATGAGCACCCCTGCTTGCCCGATCAAAGATCAGCCTCTACTAACATGATATGTTGTTTTAAAAACACATGTGTTCTTATTCTGATTATTAACTTAACTTACTATGTGATGCGCACAACACACAAGTATAGACTAAATCACTCAATTTGGAACAAAACATCTTATGTTTGTTTTTCGAAAATGGTTTGAAGTTGCTACCCTCAAGTAGGCTAAAGTGCAGATTTGCCATCCTTAAGTGGGCTTAAAACATGATGATTTGGCACTTCAAGTGGGCTTAAAACTCACATTTTGATGAATTGTTTCAATTCAAGTAATGAAACCTTCATTCACAGGCATTCATGCAGTTAAGCAATTAAGCCAATAGCCTCATGGCGAGCATGCTATCATGGCAACACACACACTCATGCAAGTAAGCTAAAGCATAAACACCTACAACGTATTTTGAGCCAAAACAGGAAACTAGTTAGAAATATGCCTGATCCTAACTATGTCAACAATACCTAATGCAACACATGCGAAATGCAATTAAATAGGCTCGGCTATCTAAGATGACATATGAATGCAACACTTGATAACATGCTTTGAAACACGTATTCAAGTAAGTGTATTGAAATACAATGCAGTTTCTATGATGCGCCGAGCCCGGTGCATGCAAGACAAATGAATGATGCAAGCATGCAAGCATAAGGTATGCTAATTGAAAATGATCCCTAAACTAACCATCAAAAGCTGATAAGTAAAAGGGAGAAAGGCGTGGGGTTGGAAGACATGCACACACACACGTATCCTTATTACAACATTGCGCCCTCTCGACGGAGGGTCCAAATGAAAGCTAAGCTACTCTAAGCTAAGCTACTTAACTAATCTAATAATCTAATTAGACTAATTATTACACAACCAAATCAAATAACTAGCAAACTAATTACTAATTATTACAATACTTTAACTCATTAACAAATTAACTAATCAAGACAAACATGTAAGGAATGTAAACTAGGCTGCCTCAGCTCTGCCTTGAATAATGAAGGATGCATGCTCTCAGTTGCCGCCTTGAAAAGCTCTCCGGTTAGCTCTTTAGAGGCTCTATTTGCAGGATGTCCTTGAAAACTTGCTGCTGAATCTTACCAAAACAGTGTTGGGAAGTGCACCAGTGGCCTATCGGCCATGAGGGGCTGCTGCCGGCCACCTGCCGGCCAAAGATGGCCCTATGCCGACCAACAATGCAAGGGTGCTGGCCATTAATGTGGCACTGCCGGCCACTGGTGTGCTGTGATACCATTCTGCAACAGAGCACAAAATAGAGAAAATGGAGGGTCTCCCAAGGGTATGTACATACTATACCACTCCATATCATCTCAAAACATCAAGGGAGAGGCATCATTGGATCCAAGACCATCAATCAAGCATACAATGCTTGATGGCCAAAGATCCAATTTTTACAAATTCAATGAATACAATGCAAACAAGACTCTAAATCCACTACCTCATGATGGATGATCAAAGGCAATGGAGACAAAGGGGATTGGCTCACTTTTATCACTTTGAGTATGAAGTGGGCCAATCCACCTTGTGTTCAACATGACGTCCGATTGAACACGATACAATGCACATGCAACATGCTAATCTTTCAATGCTAAGGTGGCATGCACAAGACTCTATCATGTAAGCAATGCATGCAAGACATGCTAAAAGGCCAAAAGCACCAAAGCTAGTGAAGAGTAATACACAAGAGGCATGCAATACATAGCACAAATAACCAAACCAACTCTGGACAAGGCTCAATCATGCCAAAATAATGGTCTAAACATGCTGAAATGGGAGCTCAAAATGCTAGAAGAACATGCACACATGTTGGCCTATAAGCAAGGCATAATACACAACCCTCAAAAGCTATGAAGAAGTGAAGTATATGAGAGTGTGACTACACTATATGCACTGAAATTACATGCTAAATGGTGCCATACTATGCAAACATCACATGCATAACATGTTAAAGGTCTCAAAACTCAAAGCTAGTCAAGATTCTTTACACTACAAACATACTAAGCAATGCTCCAATGACCTTAACCATTCAAAACAAACCTACGGCAGGTCGAAATAGTAGCAAAAACATGTTGGACTTGTAATATAGATGGCGAGAAAAATATGCTCAAGTATTGGTTCACAAACAAGGCATAATGTTCAACTTCTCAAAAGCATTGAAAGAGTGATGAACATAAGAGTATGACAGAAGTTTATGCTCTAAAATTACATATCAAATGATGCCATATCACATAAATATCACAAATAATGCATGCTAGGGGTCTCAAAACACAAGACTAGCAAAGCCAATTACACTATAGCCCTACAAGGCAAGTCATACATGACCAAGACCACTTGGAACAGAGTTTAAGCATGCTAAAACAAGGCCAAAAGCATACTGAAATAGAGCTAAAACAAGCTAGAACAATAGGCCAAAATGCTAAGCATGCAAGGCTAACAAGCAGGATTACACTACAAGTGCAAGAAGCATGCAAGAGGTGACCAAACCAGCCAAAAACAGAGTTATGGCAGGTCCAAAAAATCACAAAAATATGCTTGAACTTAGAGGAGAAATGCATGCTCATTTGGTAGGCCAACAAGACATGCAAGCAAGATAAGAGGAGAGGAGACCACCCCCTCCTATTTGGGACCTCAAAACAAGGTTTTCACCACTGAAAATTCTTTGGTTTTCAGTGTTTAAAAGGCCAAGAAAAGTGGTTTTGAAAGGCCTTGAAAGATGGCACAAAAGCTTCACAAGCAAAGAGACTAGAAAGGTGGACCACCCTCAAACTCAAAAGGGACTTAAACCATCATTTTTAGGACTAAAAAATAGAGTTTTCTTTAGTTCAAAACCAAGCCAAAAACAGTTTGCAAAGGTGGTAAAAATAAGTATGAAAATAAGCTTAAAAGATTGAGATGCTCACCCTTGAAGCATAGCACACCTTTTGGAGCTCAAACAAAGTCCCAAGCTACCTCAGCCCAAAGATGATCCATTCTTGTTAAGGGTTGATAGGTTGAAGATGGTTGTATGCAAGCCTTCAAGCACAAAATCTTTAGAGATAGTGAAATCTAGAGAGGGGATTTAGAGAGAGACGCTCCCAAACCTTTTGCCAAATTGTTCTCAAATGTTCTAACCCTCGAATATGAGATATAAGGCTTCAATATATACCAAAAAGAGAGCCTTAGGTCGAAAATATCTCAAGAGGGACAGCTGGAGCAAGCTAGAGCAAAATATCTGCCAAAACTGCTTTCTGCCATCAATGTGTGGCACTGGATCACTGATGGCCGGCACTTGACCATTGTTGGCCAGCATGGGACACCATTGGATGGCAGGGGGCCAGCATAGGCAATTCATGGCTGGCACATGGCCAAAAAATCCCATTTAGGGCCCACATTCTCCACCTCTGGTTGGACAGAAAAATCTACTTTTTGGGCTCGATTTCAACCGGACATAAATTTTTCATCTGGACTCCTTTGCAGGTCATTCTTGATCCTAAATTCAAGCCCTTGAAGTCTTCTTTCCAATGGTGGCAGCCTCATATCAAAATTCCAACTGTGAAAAATGTTATGCTCCTTTGAGTAAAGACTGCTCATTTTCGACCCTACCCGGACTTATGCCAAACTTTTCCTCAGCTAGTTTTCTTCTCTCCTCTCCTATTTTCTTTAACTTCAAACCCCTAAATAAGGTATTTTGAAATATTTTTCAAAGAGTTCACCTCTCTTTCATTCATTTCCACTTTGTCTTTGCTCGGTTCACCGAAAAGCACAATATTTAAAAAAATGCGAGCGTCAGAACATTGCAGGAACTTTTTCAAAAGCTATTTTGAAAGAGAGGGTTTTAAGGTCTCAAAATCATTTAGTCAAAATTGTTTTGGCCCAAAATGGGGTATGAAAGTTAGGATTTGACTCTCTCCTTGCCGAAGAAATCGAACCCTTGCACTACACAACTTTCACCACCAAGTAAACCATCAGTAGCGCTCAAGTCTTAGGGGCGGTAAAAGATGGAGTGTCTACAAGGGGCTTGATTTGGGCAGGTGTAACGATGATGCCGATGAGCTGTACAGAGTTACAGAGCGAAAATGGAGACAGTAATAGGGGGTTCAGGGTTGGGTCTCCGACAGGGAATTGAAGAGAGAGAATGAAACACAGAGAGAGAGAGAGAGAGAGAGAGAGAAAGAGAGAGAGAGAGAGAGAGAGTCACACAGTGAGAGAGACTTTTGTTTCTAAGCCCTAACTCATTTTAGTGTGTTTGAAATCCCTCCAAAATCCCTCCAGAGTTCCTCGCCAAATTAATTTAAAAATCTATCCAAAATTTGAAGTCTTCCCTTCAAAATTTTTAATTATAATTAGCGACCAAAATTTAGTAGCTAAAAATTAAATAAATACCGACTAAATGATTTTTAGTAGTTAAAGATTGCACATTTAGGAACCAATTTTATTTTTTTGTAGCCTAAACATTATTTTCGACGACTAAAACTCAATTAGTCATCAAAAATAAAATAACTACCGACTAAATGTATTTTGGTGACCACAAATGTATATTTGCTCACCAAATGATATAGTCTAAAGATTAAAGATAAAATTATACTAGATATTTGGTGACTAAATTTTTTTTAGTCGGCAAAAGTTAGTATATGACCACTAAAATTTATTTAGTCGCTAAAATAAATTTTTGGCTACAAACTTTTGGTCGCCAAAGATAAAAAGTAAATTTTTATTTTTCATTCAGCGACTAAATAATTTGAGTTGCCAAAACTATCTATACAACAACTAAAATATTTTTTAGTCGCTGAAAATAAATATTTGGTGACCAAACTTTTGGTCGCTAAAGATAAAAAATAATTTTTTATTTTTTATTCAGCGACTAAATAATTTTAGTTGCCAAAACTATTTATACAGTGACTAAAATATTTTTAGTCGCTGAAAATAAACATTTGGCGACCAAACTTTTGGTCGCAAAAAATAAAAAGTTAAATTTTGTTTTTCATTCGGCGACTAAATAATTTTAGTAACCAAAACTAACTATACACCAACTAAAATATTTTTTTAGTCGCCAATTGTGACATTTTTAGTGACTAAATTGTTTTTAGTCACCAATAATCAAGATACCTTGACTAAAAAAATTTAGTAGCTAAATATTGCACTTTTTCCGACTATCATAATTTTTGGTCGCCAATTCCACAACTTTTGGCGACCAAATTATTTTTAATCGGCAAAAGTTTTTGGCGTATTTTCTTGTAGCGATTAGTCTTCCTTTTCCAATGTACCAAAAAACAAAAAAAAAAAAACTGAATTAATCATTTGTTTTCAAGTCAAGACTGCAATGATGTGCACCAAAAATGGAATTATTCTTCCGTTAAAAGGATTGATAAATTGAATTGGTTGTCCATGCATGCAAGCGTTATTATCCTTATTTGCAATAAAACAATCACGTGGTCAAGTATTTTCAGTATGAAATTTTTTCTCCTATTTTCTTGTCTAAAATATTTAGGATAAATTATGTTAGAAATGGTTTGGAAAAAAAAAAAAAATTTCCTTAACTTTGATCTAATTTTTAGGTAAGACCCATGCGCCAAAGTTGGCGAGTCTAAATGGTAACGCGTTCTATACCGCGTTGTGATTCACGTAGTATATTTGGTTGCTCAAAACCATTATCAGATGAATGGGAAATTGAAACCAAAGAGAGCTCCATAAAAATAGTGTTTTTTGTGAAATTTCCACAAGGTTTGGTTTAAGGCTTGTCTCATATTAATTTGACGGGCAAACTTTGAGTGGGTTTGTAAGGCTTGAGTTTGGAACTTGGGATAAGCCCCAAGGGCACCCAAGTTTTGTAGAGAGTGAGGTTATGGGCAAAGTGGACTAGATCCATTGGATCCAAAATAAACACACACGCTCGCGTCGTCGTCCGTGGATCGGTCAGGCGGGCTGGGCTGGACGAGGGTGTGAGGTTGGATTGGGCTGGGCTTGGGCTTGTTAGGCCCAATACCTATCTTTTTAGGCCAAAAACATTTGAAATTAATTTTATTTTTGAAATAAAATCTGTCCAGTTTTTTCCCACCTAAACATATGCATATCTGTTTGAATTAAACTGGATAGATTCAATATCTGTTTGAAATTCAAGCAAAATAGTGCCTTAACTATTCAATTTATCCCAAACAGATTCTATACCTGTTCAAACTGGTTTTGTACCTATTTAATTCAAACCGAACAGCCACCACTCCATCTATAAATAGGCAGTCTCTTATTTGGTTTTTTTCACTCAATTTTCGTCTCAAACTCTGCCTGCTCTCTTTGCATTTTGCTGCATTTAATTTCCTGTGAGAAAAAGTGTAAACACAAAGTGTGTTTGTTGTGCGAATAATTTGTAGTGCTGTAATTATTCGCAGTTGATCATTTTCTCCTAGGAGATAGACGTCCACAATCTGAAAGCACCGTGGAGAGGATGAATATGTCTTAAGGATACGGTGTTAAACACTGGGCTTGATCAGAATTTTGTTCAGTAAATACATAAGGTTAGTAATTAATTTATTTTATGTTGTATTTATTTATTTTTGTCAGATTCTAATTTTGTTTTTGTAACAAAATAAGAATTTATTGTTTTATTTTATTTTCTTTGCTAGTTTGGTTTTTGTAATCAAACAATTTCTCTCATTTTCTTTATTTCTTTTGTTTGTTGTTAAGTACACAAACATAATTTATTCGTAATACAGTGAAGATTATCCTACAATCTTAAGACATACTATTTTTTGGTATCTTTATTGTATTTATTTTCTGTGCTTTTTACAAAGTGATATTCTGGTTAGAAAATAAAAATAGTAGTCATATACTGTTTGACAAATAGTATTAAGATACCGTTTATTTTCTTTGACAACTAGTACTAATATACTGGTGTCATTAACAATTTCAGAATATTAATTCGTAATAGTGTTACAAAAAATTATTGTGTAATATTTTATTTTCTGGTTTGAGTAACTGGAAAATTAATTTGTATTTTGATTTTTCTGATTTATGTAATAAGATATTATGGCTACAGAAAGTAGTACTCTAAATCCAATCGTTACAACGACTCCGGTCCCTATCCATAACCATGTTTAAGTTCCAATAAATCATGGAGAAAAATTGAAAAAATTTAATGGCACTGAGTTTAAGAGATGGCAGAAAAAATGTTGTTCTATCTTACAACTCTAAATCTGGCCCGGTTTCTCCTTGAAGAGGCTCCAGTACTTAGAGAGGATGAAAGTAATCAACAAGTTGTTGCCGCTGTAGACGCTTGGAAACATTCTAATTTTCTATGCAGAAACTACATCCTCAATGGCCTTGACAACATGCTGGATAATGTTTATAGCCCTCTAAAAACAACAAAAGAATTACGGGATTCTTTGAAGAAAAACTACAAGACAAAGGATGCTGGCACAAAGAAATTTGTTGTCGGTAAATTTCTGGATTTCGTTATGGTAGACTCCTAGATTGTAATTTCTCAAGTTCAAAGTTTTCAATTAGTTTTACATGATATTCATTCTGAAGGTATGTTTCTTAGCAAGTCTTTCCAAGTCGCTGCTTTAGTGAAAAAGTTACCACCAGATTGGAAAGATTTCAAAAATTATTTAAAACATAAACGCAGAGAGATGACAATGGATGAACTTATTGTAAGACTGAGAATTGAGGAAAATAACCGGAAAGCTGAAAAGAGATATAGTAAAAATCCCATTGAGTATAAGGCTTATGTGGTTGAACAAGTATACAAATCACATAACAAAAAGAGGAAATTTGCTGGAGATGGTCCTAAATAAGGCGACAACAATGGTGTAGACGTCCCCCGAACGCCCCGGGGAGGGTGCGACTCCCCCCCGTTCCGTTCGCTTGGCGGGTCTACTACAGTTCAAGGACTCGAATGTCACGGTTCTTAATCTTGAACCAAAGAGTCCAAATCCGACAAATCGTTTTGAGAAAACAGATTTTTTGAAAGAAGTGCCAAACATGGACTGTTTTGCCAGATACAGAGTCGCCACCTAAATATTTTTTAAAATGGGAGAATTTAGGAAACCCTGACTCGGTGCCAAAGGCCACGTGTCCGTCATCACCAAAGTTGCCTCGGCTCGGGAACTTGGGTACGATTAGGGAAGGTCAGCTATGAGCACCCCCTCTCGCCCGATCCAAAACTAACCATGATATCCAATTTTGAAAACATTATGTATTCTTATTCCGGTTATTAGCCTAGAATTACTATGTTATGCGCACAGCAAACAAGTATAGACCAAATCGCCTAAATTGGAATAAAACATTACATGTTTGTTTTAAAAATGGTTTGCTACTCGCAAGTAGGCTAAAATGCAGATTTTGCCACCTTCAAGTGGGCTTTAGAAAAGATGGTTTTGCCACTGTCCAGTGGGCTTAAAACTCACAATTTTAATGCATTATCCCAATTTAAACAACTCGACCTCCATCCACAGGCATTCAAGCAGTTATATCACATAAGCAGCTTGCCTCATGGTAACCATGCTATTATGGCAACACTCACACGTATGCGGTATGCTAAAGTGTAAAAACTTACCTAGTACTCCAAGCCAAAACAGAAACTAGTTAGTAATCATATGTATGATCCTAGTTCATGTTTGTCACGACCCAAACCCGCCCCTATAGGTTTAGCGACGTTAACCGGCCAGTAATCTGTGGATTACCTACGGCCTCCAAAAGAATAACAAACATTAAGGGGCTGCGGAAGCAATAATGTAAAATAAACAAGGTCCAATGAGCTGTGATGACATACATGGGACAGAAGGTTTTAAAACTTATTTATATACATAGCATGCCAGTCAAAGTACACCAATATTTACATAAGTACGTTCCAAGATCCGACTTTACAAAAATACAACCACAGACTAGCATGAAGTACAAAACTGCCACGGTGTTAGACTTTGACCGGAACCTCCTCGGGAGGCACAAAAGCTGGCTGACAAAAAGGGAATAGGAGGCCCTCAACTCTGGCCCTGGTCATGTGCCGGCTCACCTACATATATATAGTAAACAGTGAGCGAAAGCCCAGTGAATAATAAACAGAGTAAAGGGGTTTCAATGAATGAGTCCACACAGATTTCAGAAATCAATTCACATTGTATCAAAATCATACTTGATCAGATCGAAATCATAACTCAGCTTTTCAAATTCATACTTGATCGGATCATAGAAAGACAGAAATCATAAGTCATAGTTTCATTTACGTGATACATCCATTAGCTTAACTAAACGCGCAATGCGTAAGGTTATGAATAACCTCCTTAGCTCTGGTGAAGGAGCCTCCGGATCCGGGTAACAAGACAGCTAAGCCCCCATGGCGGGCCTCCGGTACGGGCAACAGTGCACAAATTCACACATAACTAGACGCATAGAGCGTAACATCACAGGACGCATAAAGCGTAAAGTTCCATAAGAAACCTCCGATACCGGGCCAAGGCTGTAAATCTCACATGGTACTAAGGATGTCACGGATACATGTCAGAAATTGGACAATCATTCATTGTATATAACATATCATTTCAGAAAACAGATCTCATTTTCATCACACAGAAAATAAGTACAGTTGAACATATCTTTACAATGTTATTACTCACAGTGGGCGTTGAAACCGATAGGTGGAGCCAATTGGTCAAACAGAATGCGGCACATGACCTACATAACGCATAATGGACACACACTTGAAATACGCATTTCTAAATATACGAAACTCACACCAAAGATTCTAAGTGTGTACCTAACCCCTTACCCTTAGTATGGAGTCTTAATCATGGCTTAGAAATGCCTAGGATGGAATGAGGGTGCAAAGTTGCCTTAGAAAACATTTTTCAAAATTTGCTGAAAATAGGAGCCTCGCTCAAGCGAGCTTCCAAAATCAAAGGCTTCGCTCGAGCGGTCTGATGAAACAGTAAAAATACTGGATGCTGATTTTTTCCGCGCGATGGTCGCTCGATGCTCGCTCGAGCGGAGCCCTGGACAAAGGTGCTCGCTCGAGCGAGGAATCCTTCGCTCGAGCGAGGAAGCAAAATCTGGAATTTCCAGATTTGTCTTCCAAGTTCAAACCAAGCATTCTTCAACCAAAAAATCAACCTCTTGGGCCCAAATTCTGGGAAAACCTTTCAAACTCATAGTACAACAAGTTTTAAAAGCCAATTTATAAAATCATTGCCCAAAAGTGAGTCCATTTGAGCACCATTTCCATAAATTTCCAAGAACAATGTTTAAACACACATGCATGAGTTCAATTCCATTTCAAAGCTTCAAAACATGATCCTTGGCATCATTAAACCCAAAATTTTGATGAATTCATGAACTCTAACAAAAATAAAGACATGCATGCCAAATTGGGATGAAAACAACCTCAAATGGCAAGAGTATAAACATGCATGCATGATATACTACCCAATTCCACCATTTCTAACCAAATCTAGAATTTAATCTTCTACAAGACAAGAAACTTGCAAGAGCTAGTTCAATTACACAAATGAGAGGATAAATTCTTACCTTAAACCCTTAGTTTCAAGTCTAGGAGCTTAATGTTGCTATAAACCTTCAAATCCCCTAGTGTCTAGCCAAGATTGTAATTGAATTCAAGTCTTTCCTACTCTCTCTCTCTCTCTCTCAATTGGTTTAGAGCAAGGAATTGGCTGAGAAGAATGTTTTTGTTTAAGTGTATGAACTCAAGAATAAAATTAAACAATGGCCACTCAATGGCAATTCTGTAATTAAGCTAGGCTCTTTATTAAAATGTTATTTAATCAGTTTTAAACATTCCAAATCGAATTTTAATTGGGTCTACCATAAATTTACATAAAATCTAACTAGTCCAAAACGCTAATCAATTTCGGAATCGGGCGCCGATAAGGCTTCCAATTTGCGAATTAAAGTTTGAAACACAAACAGATGTTTTGACACCAAACAGGTAGAAACACATAATTCATGCAATGCACATGCTAATCAATCCCGGATTTCTTCTTAATTATTATCAGACATGATTAAGTCCCAATTAGCGTTAGTCAGGGTCGGGGTTATTACAATGTTAAAAATGGCTAATGCCACACATACAAAGATGCAATCTAGACAGGCTCGGCTATCCTAAACATGGCATGTGGAATGCTACAAGTAACATGTATTCAATTTGGAATTGAAGTACGATGCAATTTGTATGATGTGTCAAGCTCGATGCATGTAAGACAAATGTGTGGATGCACACATGCACAGCATAAGGTATGCTAATTTAAATATGCCCTAATCTACCATCATAAGCAGGTAAATAAAAAGGAAGAAAGACGTGGGGTTGGAAGACATACATACACTCACGCACACTTATTACAAATATGCCCTCACTCGGAGGGACCAAAAGAATATACAGTCCAAATAACAAATTGCTAAATTAATTATTGCATAATTTCTAATTAATTAACAAATTGAATGCAGAAAGGAGGTGGCCACAGCCCCGTCTCGGGATGCGCGAATGATGCATACTCGAGTCCGACTCGCCCGGAAAACCCGCACCATGCCACTGCTGCCTCTGTTTACACTGCCCTACCTCTCCAAAGACTGCCAAAGTCCTGGGACATGTTCCTTACACACTGTAGAATACCATCGGCTAGAGGAAATGCCCGCCGGCCATGAGGAATGTCCATCGGCTGCTGATGAAGCTATCGGCCATTCATAAACGGCCGGTCGACACTGTATGTTGCCGGTCGGCAGAAACTTCCTGCAGAAAATAGTTTTGACAGCAACAGAGGACAGGCAGTGTATGGCATCGAATTTCAAGCAAATGTGTGCATGGACGCACTCCCTATCATGCAATGGACTCAAGGGAGCATGGCCCTCGACCCCCGGGCCATCAATCACGCATTTCAATGCATGATGGCCCAAAAGCCAAGTTAGCAACTTTGATATCAAATGAAATGCAAGCACAAAACACATCAAAGAGCCCCAACCTCTATCATGATTAATCAAGAGGCAAGGGATGCATGCTTAATGAAATGCAACCTAGGCATAGAGGCTAAGTATGCAACATGAACATGCAAATGAACAATGTATGCTAGGCGCGCAACCTAAACATGCAACAACACACAAGGTGAGCATGCATCGACATGCAAAGGATGGTCTTACACTAACTTGGACAGCTCTCTACTAGGTCCAAAACAGTGGCCATAATGAGGCAAGTAAGGCAACACAATACATGGAATGCATGCACAATGCATTAACCAAACCTAAGGCACAAAAATGAAACTCTACCAAAGCATGGCAAGGGATGCAAGATGGAATACAAGCATGTGAATTTCAGCGCTGGAACACAATGCCAAATGGTCCCAGAACATGGAAATATGTCACCCAATGCATGCTATAGGCCCCGAAACCCAAGATTAGGCACATGAAATGACTTACATCCATACAAATCACGCATGATTTGAACATGGAGTATGAAGACAGAAGAAAGACAGACCTAAAACAAGCATTTTTACAGTTCAAAGCATGGCCAAACAGTGAGCATAGATAGGGCAAAATCAGCATGCAAAAATGGCTCCGCAAGAGGGGTAATGAGGCAAGTCACAGCTGCTGATCTCAAACACAGGAGGCCCCTTCTACAATGTTGGATAGGGGCCAAAAATATGATGTTTTACAGTTTATGACAAGCCCCAAAAACAGATACAAGTATGGCCAAAGCATCATGCAAAATGAGGCCACCAAGAGGGCTATAACATGAAGTATACCAAGGATGTCTCAAACATCCCTAGAACCTTAATGAAACATGAAGAGGGGGTCATTTTAGGGCTATTTTAAGTTCGGAACAGAGTCCAAAAACAGAAGCTTCATAACCTAATAAATCATGCAAAAATGGGGACCAAAGAGGGGTACAATGGCAAGTGATACATGGAGGTCCCAAAAAATGGTGAGCCCTTCTTAAATGTTGAAGAAGGGCTCAAAATAAGCCTATTCTCAGTTCACATCATGCTCCAAAACAGATTACTCATAGGCCAAAAATACTACTCAAGAAAATGGCATACAAAGGGATAATGAAGGAAGTGCAAGATGGAGGTCCCAAACAGGGTAAGACCCTTAATGAAAGATGAAATAGAGCTCAAAAAAATGACACTTTCAGTTTTGGTCAGATCTCAAATGTGCAAGAAAATATGGCTTAGATATGAACCAAGAAAATGCTAGTTTAGGGGAAAAGTGTGCTTACCCTTGTAGACCAATAAACCAGCAAGTTTTGATCCAAGGAAATGAACTCCTAGCCTCTACAAATGGCCTCCAATGTACTAAAATGAAGTGTAGAGGTGTGGTGCTATGGATTGGTGAGGAAATGGCCCAAGAACAAGGGTATTTGATGGTTGAATGAGAGAGATATGGAGAGGGGGGTGAGATATATCAGATATATATCTATATATCTCTGGCTTTTTGCTCAAAAATCTGACACTTTACAATGGAGGAGGAGAGCTCCTTATATAGACAAATGGAGAGGCTCTAAGCTTATAAGACAAGCTAAAGAGAAAAGTTCAAGGGGAGCAAGAGGGCCAAGGCTTATTAAGGAAGCCAAGACAGCTGGTAGGCTTCTTGAGGAAGCCAAGACAAAGGGTCAAGGCTTCCTCAAGAAGCCATGAGCAAAGGGTCCAAAAAAGGGGGCAAAGGCTCCAAATAGGCACACATATGCACGGGGAGCTGGGTCTGTGCATCCCAGCTGGCACAGCTGGCATGCACCATGCCTGCAAGAGTCAAAAGGGTCAAATCGGCCATGAAAAGAGGTCATCGCCAAATAAATTACCGACCTGCAATTTGTACTGGGCCGGTCGGCTAAATAGAGTGCCGATGGGTGGCTGATGAGGTCAAAAAGTGCCGGTGGATGTCCAGATTGAAGCCCCGGAAGTTATCTTTCCAATGGCGCAAACCTTGCATTAAAATTCCTTCTGTGAAAAAATTTATGCCCTTTTTGGTGAAGCCGCGCAGACTCGATCCAACCGGGATGATGCCCAACTTCAACCAATCATACCTCCCCCACCCGGACTTGGTTTTGAGAGATTCTTGAGTGCAAAATGAAGCCCCGGAAGTCTTCTTTCCAATGGTTATGGCCTCATAGCTTAACTCCGAGTGTATATATAGATGAGCTTGATTTAGCGAGGATTGCTCGACTCTCTTCTACCCGGATTCATGCCGAACCTCTTGTCCAACTTGTTTTCTCCCCTCTTCTCCTCTTCTCTTCAACTTCAAACCCCTAAGCAAGGTGTTTTGAAAGATTTTTCAAAGATTCCATCTCTCTTTTATTCATTTCCACTTTGTCCTTGTTCAGTTTACTGAAAAGCACAACGTGTGACAAAATGCGAGCTTCGGAACATCGCAGAAACTTTATTTCAAAAAAGTTTTGAAAGAGGGGGTTTTAAGGTCTAAAAACCATTCAAAATAGCTTCGGTCCAAAATGGGGTGTGAAGTTGAGATTTGTCTCTCTCCTTGCCGAAGAAATTGAATCTTTCCCCTACACACCTTTCTCCAACAAGCAAACCATCAGTAACGCCCAAGTCTTAAGGGCGGTCAAGAATGGGGTGTCTACAAATGGCAATAAGAAGTTCAAAGGAAAATGCTACAACTGTGGCAAGACCGAAGATTGAGCTTCTGATTCCCGCCACCCTAAGAAGGATCGCGGAAGTACAAGCAAGAAGACTACTAATCAAGCTAATGTGACAGAATTAGATTACATCTCTGACGGGGTAAATGACATAAATCTCTCTGTTGTGGTGTCTGAGGCTAATTTGATTGGAAATTCCAAAGAATGGTGGGTTGACATTGGGGCAACTCGTCACATTTGTGCGGACAAAAAGATGTTCACTACTTACAATGAGGCTTCAAATGGTGAACAACTTTTCATGGGAAATTCTTGTACTTCTACTGTGGCTGGACAAGGAAAGGTGATCTTGAAGATGACATCAGGGAAAGAACTTACCCTCAATAACGTACTACATATACCAGACATTCGAAAGAATTTAGTTTATGGTTCTTTGTTAGTACAAATGATTTTAGGCTTGTATTTGAGTCTGATAAATTTGTATTAATAAAGAGTGGTATGTATGTTGGTAAGGGATACATGAGTGATGGTCTCTTCAAGTTGAATGTAATGACGGTTGTACCAAAACTTACTATTAATAAGAATAACACATTTTTTGCTTATATTCTTGAGTCAAATTTATGGCATGGTAGATTAGGACATGTAAATTTTGATGCTTTGCATAGATTAATTGGTTTGGATTATATACCAAAGTTTAAAATTGATTCTAATCACAAATGTGAGATTTGTGTAGAAACGAAACTAACTAAAGCTCCATTTAAATCGGTTGAAAGAAAAACCGAACCTCTAGAATTAATTCATACAGATGTATGTGATCTTAAATTTGTTCAAACTAGAGAAAGCAAAAAGTATTTCATAATATTTATCGATGACTGCATAAGATATTGTTATGTATACTTACTTAGAAGTAAAGATGAAGCCTTAGAAATGTCCAAAATCCACAAAACTGAAGTTGAAAATCAATTTAGTAAAGCCATTAAAATGGTTAGAATTGATAAGGGCGGTGAATATGATGCACCATTAAATGAATTTTGTCCACAACATGGCATTAATCACCAAACTACAGCATCTCATTCTCCACAACAAAATGGAATTGCTGAAAAGAATAATAGAACCCTTAAAGAAATGATGAATGCCATGTTACTAAGTTTAGGCTTACCGTAGAATTTGTGGGGGGAAGCAATATTGTCTGCTAATTATGTTCTTAACAAAATACCCCACAAGAAAACCAACAACACTCCTTATGAATTATGGAAAGGTCGACCATCTTCCTATAAATACTTAAAAGTGTGGAGGTGTTTGGAAAAAGTTGAGTTCATGTTCCGAAAAAGACAAAGATAGGACCAAAAATAGTGGATTGTGTGTTTATTGGTTATGCTCCGAATAGTAGTGCATATCGGTTTCTGACTTATAAATCAGAAATACCTGATATAAATGTGAACACTATTATAGAGTCAATGAATGCTTTGTTTTTTGAACATGTCTTTCCTTACAAGAAAGGACATGAATTAAGTTCACAGAAAAGAACTTATGATTGTACACAAAGTCAAGAGACTAATAACAATCAAACACAAGAGACTAGTAATGGTCTCGACCAGTAGGATTTAACTGATGATGAACCAAGATGAAATAAGAAAGCAAGAATATCAAAAAAATTTGGTCCAAATTTTCTGACATACTTGTTAGAAAATGAACCTCAAAGCTTTAAGGAAGCAATGACAGGTCCTGAAGCACCTTTGTGGAAAGAGGCTATTAATAATAAAATTGAATTCATTATACAAAATCATACTTAGAAATTGGTGGATCTTCCACCCAGTTCTAAACCTCTTGGGTATAAATGGATATTCAAGAGAAAAATGAAAGCAGATGGTTCAATAGACAAGTATAAAGCAAGACTTGTGGTAAAAGGTTACAGACAACAGGAAGGTTTGGACTATTTTGACACATATTCCCCTGTGACAAGAATAATATTCATTTGCATGCTTATTGCTATAGCAGCGTTATATAATTTAAAAATACATCAAATGGATGTTAAGACAATTTTCTTAAACGGTGATCTAAATGAAGAGATCTATATGGAGCAACCCGAAGGGGTTGTAGTGCCAGTGCAAGAAAAGAAAGTTTGTCGGCTTGTAAAATCTTTTTATGGATTAAAACAAGCGCTTAAGCAATGGCATGAAAAATTTGATCATGCTATGCTTATTAATAGGTTTAAGATAAATGAATGTAACAAGTGCATCTATGTTAAAAACACTGACAAAGCTTATGTCATCGTTTGTCTTTATGTGGATGACATGCTTATCATTGGAAGTAGTCAAAACATGATCAAATCAACTAAGCAAATGCTGAATAGAAGATTTGATATGAAAAATATGGGGGCTACAGATGTAATATTAGAAATGAAAATTACTAAAACATCTGACGGATATGCATTATCTCAATCACATTATATTGAGAAAATTCTTAGTAAATTTATCAAGGATGATATGAATGTACCTAGAACACCTATAGACATCAGTCTTTATTTATCGAAAAATAAAAGTGATGTGATGTCTCAGTTAAAATACTCCCAAATCATTGGAAACCTAATGTACCTAATGAATTGTACTCGTCCTGATATAGCTTATGCTGTCAGTAAATTGAGTAGGTACACTAATAACCTCAGAGAAGACCATTAGAAAGCGATCATTTGGGTTCTTAGATATATAAGATTTACCCGTGATCATGGTTTGAACTTTACTCAATATCTAACAGTATTTGAAAGTTATAGTGATGCCAATTGGATATCGGATACTAAAGATTCAAAATCTATTAGTGGATATGTCTTTACTCTGGGAGGCGCTACTGTTTCTTAGAAATCTACAAAACAAATATGCATTGCACGATCCACAATGGAATATGAGTTTATTGCTTTAGACAAAGCAGGAGAAGAAGCAGAATGGCTTCACCACTTCTTAGAAGACATTCCAATGTGGACAAAACCTGTGCCAACTATTTGTATTCATTGTGATAGTCAATCTGCAATAGGCAGGACATAAAATCATATGTATAATGGTAAGTCATGACATATTCGTCGTCAACATAATACCGTAAGGCAATTGCTCTCAAATTCAATAATGTCAATAGATTATATAAAATCTAACGAGAATATTGCGGATTCATTAACAAAAGGTTTGCCAAAAGAGCAAGTGTATAGTTCATCGAAGGGAATAGGATTAAAGCCTATTACATAAGAGTCATCATAATGATAACCCTACTTATATAACTGGAGATCCCAAGAACTAAGTTCAAAGAGACAACTAAGTTATGTGAATCACCAAGGGATTAAAATTCCCTACCCATTTCTATAGTGAGAGTGATATGTGTAACATATATTGTATGTAGGGGTTTAAGAGTAAGCTTTGCTTTTAATGATTACTTATATCTTGATTTAGACATAAAAATCAAGACGAGTATAAGAGATACTCACAATAAGAATCACCTATATGAGTGTCGAACTAGAGCCGGTTCTATGAGAATAAAAAGGCTAAATTCTTTAGAAGCACTCATGAATAACCAGGAGCGTTCAAGACCAAAATGAACACAACCGTGAGAACCGCGATGTGTCAGAAAATATTTTGTACGAAATTTATTGTCTTACTTTACACAAACGGTTGAATAATTCAAGGCATTGCGTCCATTAGTTATCAAGTAAGCCCAATAAGTTATCACTAAGGAAGGTTCAAGGCCAAAAGTTATCTATTCTGATGCAAGATATTTTCGATTTATACTCTTTCGAAAAAAATTTCATATTGTTGCATTTCCGTTGTCATCAAATTCCATTCATATGGGGGATTGTTAGAAATGGTTTGGAAAAAAAAATAGAATTTTTCCTCAACTTTGGTCTAATTTTTAGGTGGGACCCATGCGCCAAAGTTGGCAAGTTTAAGTGGTAACGCATTCTATGTCGTGTTGTGATTCACGTAGTATATTTGGTTGCTCAAAAGCATTATCGGATGAATAGGAAATTGAAGCCAAAGAGAGCTCCATGGAAATGGTGTTTTTGGTGAAATTCGTAACGGTTTGGTTTAAGTCTTGTCCGACATTGATTTGGTGGGCAAACTTTGAGTGGGTTTATAAGGCTTGAGTTTAGAACTTGGGGTAGGCCTCAAGGGGCACCCAAGTTTTATAGTGAGGGAGGTTATGGACAAAGTAGGCTAGACCCATTGGACCCAAAATAAACACACACGAGCACGCCGTCGCCGCCGCCGCAGCAGCCGCCGTTCGTCCGCTCGGTCAGGCGGGCTGGGCTGGGCTTGGGCGCGGGTGTGAGGTTGGGTTAGGCTTATCCGGCCCAATACCTATCTGTTGGGGGCCAAAAACATTTGAAATTAATTTTATTTTTCAAATAAAATCTGCTCAGCTTTTTTCCACCCCAATAGATGCATACCTGTTTAAATTTAAACCCAACAGGATCCAATCTGTTTGAATTAAACCAGACAGATTCAATATCTATTTAAAATTCAAACCAAACAGTGTCTTAACTGTTCAATCTGTTCCAAACAGATTCTATACCTGTTCAAACTGGTTTTGTACCTATTTAATTCAAACCGAACAGCCACCGCTCCATTTATAAATAGGCAGTCTCTCATTTGGTTTTTTCACTCAATTTTCATTCCAAACTCTGCCTGCTCTTTCTGCATTTTGCTCCATTTAATTTCTTGTAAAAAAGAGTATAAACACAAAGTGTGTTCGTTGTGCGAATAATTTGTAGTGCTGCTATTATTCGCAGTTGATCATTTTATCCTGAAAGATAGACGTCCGCAATCTGAAAGCACCTGGAGAGGATGAATCTGTCTTATGGATAAAGTGTTAAACACTAGACTTGATCATAATTTTGTTCAATAAATACATAATGTTAGTAATAATTAATTTACTTTCTGTTTTATTTATTTATTTTTATTAGATTCTAATTTTGTTTTTGTAACAAAATAAGAATCTATTGTTTTATTTTATTTTCGTTACTGGTTTAATTTTTGTAATCAAACAATCTCTCTCATTTTCTTTATTTATTTTGTTTGTTGTCAGGTATACAAACATAATTTATTCATAATACAGTGAAAATTGTCCTACAAATTATATTGATGCCCCTTGAGATTTAGTCTAATTATATTTTATTCTCTAATGTTTTGAAAATTACATTTTCATCTTGTGGTTAATAGTCTCATTTTGCAAAAGTCCTATTTATATAAAAAGGTAATAATTCCTAGTAAAAAAAAAAAGTGAAAATTACATTGAAAAAATAAATAAAACAAAGGAAAGGAAAAAAAAATAAAAAATACGTAAAACAAAGTAAGAAAAAAGAAAGTTCATGAGTTTAATATTTTCATCTTGTCTAAATAATTACAATGATGGGGGTTAGTATAATTTTTCAAACATCAGAGAGTGATATGTATTAAATCCAAATCTCAAGAAATGTAAATGTAATTTATCCAAATAGTATTTATAATGATTGTGAAAATTTTAAAATATAAAAATTTATAAATATATTTTGTAAGAAGAATTTAGTGAAATTTAAAACAGAAGATCACGTTGCTTGATTCTTTATTCCAAAATACACGTTGCCTTTAAATTCTAGTCTTACCGCTTGGTGATATGACAAATTAAGTGAATTTAATTGGTAAGAATTCCACTACGTCCAGTGTGAAACAGAGATTTTTCATAGCTAAAGCCATTCAATGCAACTAACAAAGTGAGAAAGCAACGACTGCATTTATTTTATTCATTGACTATTTATCCAATAAATATCACATATCTTTATTTATTTAATTATGACCTTTTATCACACTGAAGATAAATCAATTATTTTTTTAGGTGGGAAGTTGATGAAACAACAATGTAGCCCGTTATAATTCCTATCAACTGGGCAGGCACTTGCCTACACATTCAATAAATGCCCAGTTTCAAATCACAGCCATGTACAATCACAACAAACAATTAACAGGAGAGAGAACATAATAACAATTTAAAAGAGATGATTATAATTTATTTTAATTTGAGAATTTATATTAGATTATTTGATGTAAATAGTTTATTAGGTAGAAATAATTTAAATATGTTAAAAAAAATTAATTATTTAAAATTTAGAAAATATGTGCTTTTAATTTCTACTCTCTGATTACCATATTTTAATTTCCAGTAAGCTGCACCAAACATGACCATAGTAAACTTAGGGGAGAGAGATCTTTTCCTCTAAACCCAAATAATCCTTATATATAAGCACTCTAAAAATATCTGGAAAAATAACATCTCAATGGACATTTGAAAACTTAATTACAAATTAATGATACAGTATATAAATATTAATAATTAAAATTTTAAATTTTTTATGAGATTTTAATAATTTTGTAAAACTACCACTGTGTGGTAATGAGCAATACTTTTTTTTTTTTTTTTTTGTGTTACAAAAAAGAAAAGAAAAAAGGAGTGACTCAGGCTTAACCAAACCCCAATCCCGAGGTAGAAATCGTTTGAGGCGAAATTTAAGGGTGTCACGCAGAGGGCAATAGGGGACTTGAATCCAGGTAAAATAGGTTCTGGGTTTCATCCCGATCCACTGAATCCAACACCCAAGGGCGGTAATGAGTAATATCTATTTAAAATCTTACTAACAATCATATTAAAAATATACATGTCCAAACATCATTAGATGTTGAAATGTCATTATTTTTTTTTTTGAAAACAATCACCTTTGGCATCTTGTATTTTTAATAAAATTTTTGGTAAGATTATTAATATGTGTAGAATTATTCGTGTTCCCTCAAAACATTTTAGATTAACAGTGTAGTACACGTGGATAATGATTATTACAAATGAAAGTATCTTATTGGAAGTAGGAAAATTATATACAAGTCTATTTTGAAAACTCACTTTTTAGACCAATGACATATAAATGAAATAACTGATGGATGATTACAGAAAACATGAAAAAAAGATTTGACTTAAATATTATAATACACTGTCAAATCATTAAATTTTTTTTTTAAAAAAAATGAGTATTCTTTTTCAAGGATACACATATCTTAAAACAATGACACATTCAACATAACATACTCTTTTATTCCTTCCCCTTCCCCTTCCCCTTTCCCCATGTGATATAGCAAGATCTCAATAAGGATGAGATAGAGAGCATGAGATGGTTGTGTTTGATTCTGTAATTAAAATATGTACACTCACAAATTTTCATTTATTTGCCTTGAGACCGGTTTGGTTTAATTTGTGAAAGATTGAAAGAACAATCTTGACCACAAAGAATATTATAATTAGGGGAAGGACTAAAGAAAGACCATACAGCGACACCAACCAGAAGCTTGAAATCTTGAAGAATTTAATGGTGGCCCAGAACTTTGGCACATTCGCCTTCATAGTAAAAGCATAACAGGCAAAGAAAGCAGCCAGGCCAAGCAAAGGAAGTGCCCGAGAACAAAACGACCATTTCTTAATCATCAACCATAATGGAAACGGTAGCCCAACCATACTCGCTATGAATGCGACTGTCATAAACATGGCTGAGTACAAAGCCACAGGGACTCGATCAGGACACAATATTATGTCTCGAACACTGAAAGATTTATTTTTAGAGTAAGAGTGGTTTAAATTGAAAACACTTGTATATGTGGAGCCGCCAATTAGAACCGAGCCTATCAACAACGAATAGAAATTTGAGAAGAACTTATTTATGTTTTTTGGAACTTCTGATTCTGATTCTGATTCATTTTCTTTAGGCAGATCTAAGGCCGTGTAATCCCTCTCGTTATTCCTAGCGTCGACCGGGAGCAGAGATCCATTTGTAGTAGTATTGTCTCCTGGAATCAGATTACTACAGAGCTGAAATATCAAACGAATTAATTCGCAGTTTGTTAATAGCAGGCAGTACTAACACCACCACCCAAATTCTCTTATCACTGAATATTATCGATGTGACATCTCGATGATCTGAGAATTTCAGTGTTCCTTTCAGCAGGAATAGGTCGATTTTGTTGGGATCTGAGATCCCGCCCAAGATCTTATAGAATTCATAGTAAGCAGAAAAACACACCCACACAGAAGGAGACACCATATTTAACGTGGTTCGGCATTAAAGCCTACGTCCACGGGAGAGTAACCGGTTATCACTATAACAATGGAGAGATTACAGAAAGATTACAATAGAGGAGGATCTCACACTCTCCTCACTTAGCCACTCTCCTATCTCCCTCACTCACACCGAGAGAGGCGGTCTCTCCGTATCACATTTCTCACTCTCTTTGGTTTGTCCTTTCGATTTGCTATATAATTCAACTCTCCTCTCAACCTCCATTTATACACATTGGAGGAAAGGGAGTCTTCCATGTGAACTGGCTGGCCGCCTTCCTTGACATGGTTGGTGGCCTCCATTCTTGATATCCTCCATGGTTGACTTGGTGTGCTATGTGTGTTCACATGTGAAGAGAATCACCCCCTTCACATGGGGTGATATCAACAAATCACCCCCTCAACCCATGTGAGGTGATCCAATGCACACACTGCTACTAATCTTGTCACGCCCAAATTCAACATAGTCTGCATCTCCTCACTGAGACGTTGCATCCCTTGAAAGCTAGAGATAATACACCAGAGATACAAAAGGAGGAGGGAATCCTACATTCTCAACTCAACTCACACCACTCTTTGATTTGGAGAGAGCCTCTGCTCCTATCTCCCACAGATCTCTTCCACGCTTCCTGTCTCGGATGTCTACACCTGCTATGCTTGAACTTACGCAACCAAAATGTCCGACACCCCTTGATTGGATGTCCTGCACCCCCTGCTGGGATGCCCTTAACTGTCATACCTTATCTCAAAGGACAAGTCATTGGAGCAATAGAAAACTCATTGTTCATCAACATCCTCGATCTTCTTTGCTCGGAGCTTTTCCTCTGAACTATCAGCCTTTGCCCTTTGCACTTCTGAACAACCTCCTAGCGTTTCCACATACGCTTATTGTCTATGCCTTTGCAATCCCTAATCTCCAGTTCAGCGCTACACGTTACCTGCATATCTATCACTTGTACTACCAAATGATGGTTGGTAGTAGCTCTTTCTTCCAAAGCAACTTCAACAGATCTGTACAAGTCACCAACTATGCAACACCTAGCATAGTACCTGCACCCATACTTCTTGAGTGCTCATCGTGGCTCCATCTCTCCTCCTGTGCTCGAGCTCGCCTGAGAGATCCGCAACTGCTCTGTTTCATTAAGAGGTGCGTTCGATGCCACAAAATCAAAACTGATACCATAACCCAGGTATCCAACCATTCAGTCAAAACTGAATGCCATCTGCTGTATAAAACACAAGCGCTTTTTCAAAAAAAAAAACACAGCAGATTCCATTGCTCAAAATCATATTGAGCCAATGCAAAGAACATGCAGAACCAATCGAGCTAGCTTTTCGATTTTCTGCAACTCAAGCTCCACCATAGTGCCAAGTTCTGATTTCCATAGGCGCCAAACAAGTTGTCCTTGACAACTCCAAACAAAACATGGTGAGCAACCCACTTGAACCAATGATAAGGAGACTAAACAAAAGAGGCTTCAAATTCTCCGTCAAAGCAACTTCAAAAATGGTACCAAAAAACATCATGTCCGATCAACCATCGAACATAATACTGCTCTCTTTAAGCTCGAATTAATCAAGAGAGCCAAACAAATTCTTCGAGAACTAAGGCAAGTTCTCCACCAAACAAAACTGGATTGTGGATGCAGTTAGGCTCTAACCAATTCGAAAGTATCGGAACAAACTTCAAATGAACTGATAAAATGCCAAGAGCCAAAAAATTCTGAAGTGTCGAGCAAACTCCAGATTCCTCCAACTGCAATTCCAACCGGCAGACACAAGATGATGCACCATCTGCACAGCTACCAAAAACTGCCCAAAGGCGCGTGCACCGTAAATACACAACTCCAACAGTCCCTGCTAACTCCACCGAGTCTGAAAACGATCTATCCCCTCCAAATCCAACGGAAGATTAAGGGATGGATCCCAACACATGAGATTCACAAAATCACCATCTTCACGTTTCTCCGCAGTAATCTCTTCCAATCTTCAATGAACACCAACGGTCAAACCGCTTCCAGAGAAGCAAACACCCGGAGTCTGAATCGTCACCCAGACTACCAATAGTTGATGTCTTCGAATATGGAATAGATTGCGAAAATGAAAATCCACAAGAAGAAACAATCAAGTCTCACAAACCGGAGACACCCTTGGATCTAATCAGACACGATCATAGATCCCAATTGTGATGATGAATCTCAATAAACCACGACTCTAAAAATCGCCAATAATCCGTGAAAGACTGCCAACAACAATGCCTCCAATAGACATTGACCAAAAAATGCCAAAGCTCCACCAAGATCTAAAGTAGATTGTCACACCTTCTTCAAATCGACAAATGCGGAAACCAAGGCTTCACCAGATGCGAGTCTTCCAACAACGATCCATGAAGGATCTCCAACGCCTCCATAGAGGCCAATGCCAATTTGATTAAGCCTGATCTCCTTTGGTCTTCAATGATCTATCTCGATTTGTATCTGGTTGTCTAATCTGGTCAGAATCTACCCATTCTAACCTCTTCAGTGAATCTGCAGCGTTCCACAATATCCGGCAACCTTCCTGTCACGACCCCAACCCGCCCCTAGTAGGATGGTGCCGTGATGGCCAGTAATCCGTGATTACCGAAGGCCAACTTACCAAAATCCACACACAACAGAGTACACACAGGGGGCTTACAAAATGCGGAAGCAATAAATCAAAATACAAGTGGTCCATAAGAGCTGTGCATAAATCAAATGAAATGACATATTCAATATAGTCTTACAACCTGTCCAAGTTATCAAATTACAAGTCAAATCTTGACCAAAAGGCTTCTAAGCCGACAAGTACAAAATACAATGAATATAAGCCAAGAAGCATGATTTTCAAGATCTGCCGAGATAAATACAAAATGCCGACGTAAACACAAAATGCCGGAGTAGAAACAGCATTGCCGACAAGAATACAAAACAAGGCCGACGAAATCAAGAATCCAAAATAAGCTTGCAAACACATCTAGGCGTCACCGCCGTCCTGCTCATCACCTACATATATATATAGAGGGTGAGTATGGAAACTCAGTGAATGGTACTGGTAATAAAGGTTTGCATGAATATAGCCGGAGTCTGTTCAAAACAAAACATATCAAAGCCATCAAAACATTAGCCAGGGTTCGATCAAGCAAAGCACATCAAAACTGTACCCAATCAAGGGATGAACCGCATTCATCTGTTAAGGCTTACAAATTTCAGGGGATGCTCACTGACATCGGCAAAACATAATCAAAAGCTGTCCGAACAAACAATACGTGTAGTAACCCATTAGTGGCAAAACAAGATTTGTACGATCCGTAATCGTTTTATACAAGATGGTGCTGCGAAAGTTTAGAGTCCTCCAGCCCAAGGGACTTATGTTACTTAGGCCCGTAGCCCTTTTTAACCCAATAACTTTTCCAGGAAAGGACCGTATCCTTTTAATACAAAGCTGGCGTCACTCAGGCCCGTAGCCCTTTTTAACAAGTGGTGCTGCGAAAGTTTAGAGTCCTCCAGCCCAAGGGACTTAGGTTTCAAGAAAGGACCGTATCCTTTTATCCATAATACTGCGAAAGTTTAGAGTCCTCCAGCTAAGGGACTTTTACACTTAGTACTGCGAAAGTTTATAGTCCTCCAGTACAAGGGACTTTCAAGATACATCAAAACAAAGCTCATACTTGATACATCGAAGGAGGCTAACCATTCATGCTTAACAAAATACTTTCATCAAAAACAAGGCAAAACAAGATTTAGCAAAACGGTATAACATAGCTTTACTAGAAGCACCACTCACCTGGCTCTTCAGGTGTAGGCTCAAAGCAAGATCAAAGTCCTGACAATCACATAGCAAATCACACTCTCAAAACGAGCTTTATTTACACATAATGATCTCGGTACTACCACCGAATCCAAATCAATAACGAAACGAAACATGCTAAGTCAAGCTGGGTACTGCCCAGGTCATGCCGAGGTCCCGCACCTCCTAGCCGAGGTGTGGTCCTGCTGGCCACATACAAACGAAGTCGGGAAACCTGAGTTTCCCTCTGAAGAATGCAAGGAACAAGAACATCAAGAACATGCATGTTAGAACCATAACTCGTTTATTCAAAATCTGGGGTTTCATGCTAAGAGTTCAAAAACGTGGACTTAGGCACCCAACCAAGAAGAACATGCAAGAACAAACACAATAACATGGCTCTAGCCATAAACTTCTAGATCAAAGTGCACTTTCATCAAGAACACATGAATACTAACTTTCTCTTTCAAAACCAACTCCAAATCCATGCATGGCATGCAAAACAAATTCAATCACGCAATGCAACTAGGTGATCAATAAGAGCAAACGAGGGAGAGCAAGAATCTAACCTCAAAACTCAAATCCAACGGTTCGATCTTCCACGATCAAACTCGGAACTCAACTTCTCTCTCTAAAACTCTTACACCTTGTTCTAGAGCTTCTCTCTCTAAAGGAACAAAGATTGAGACCAAATGATGCCAAAAAGGTACAAAATGATGTGTTATAGGCCTGTCGGCTGACTTAGCCTCCAGCTCGGACACGTGGCATCACCGGGTTGGTTCAGTTCAAAAAGGTGACTGATTGACAAGACGAGTCTCTGACAAAGCGTATACAACAAGCTAGATGGCAAAACACATCGGCAAGCAAGGACATCGGCTAAAGTCAAAGCTTCTGCAAGGATAACAAGGACATCGGCTAGGGAGGTCGGCACTAGACTAAGTGGTGCCACACCTTGGCCTGGGTGTGCCACACCTCGGTCTAGGCCACACCTACCCAAGGACAAGGATCGCTAACACAAAACATCTCGGCCTCGGCCCTAAACACATCGGCCCAAAGAGTGACATCTCGGCAAACATGCCGAGGTGAAGATAGAGGTCAACCAAGGTTCCAAAACAATTCCAAGTACAAAGGTTTAAAGGCGAGCTAAGCTAAGCTGACCTCGGCTATACATCAAGCAAGGTACAAGATCAAGCAAGCAAGCAGTACTTAACAAGCAAGACAGAACAAAATAACAAGATTTATAATCATAACAAGACAAGATCATACAAAGATGTACGTAAGCATGGCTAAATCAAGATGAGGGTTGTTACATCCTTCCCCCCTTAAAGAAGTTTGGTCCCCAAACTTAAGGTACCTTGTTCCAAGAACAACTCTGGATGTCGAATTCTCATTTCTTCTTCCATTTCCCATGTAGCGTCCTTGCCGTAATGCTCCTTCCATTCTACCTTTACCATTGGTATGGACTTGTTTCTCAATTGCCTAACTTGTCTGTCAACAATAGACGTCGGCCTCTCCTCATAATCTAAATTCTCGTTGACTTCAATACCAGAGAAATCAATCACATGCAGTGGATCCCGAATATACTTCCTTAACATTGAAATGTGAAATACACTGTGGACTTGGCTCAATTCTGGCGGCAGAGCAAGTCTGTAGGCAACGGTGTTAACCTTGTCAAGAATTTCAAATGGCCCAATATAACGGGGCGCTAACTTACCTTTCTTCCCAAATCTGGTAACCCCTTTCATTGGTGAAACCTTTAGGAATACGTGATCTCCAACTTCGAATTCTAGCTCATTTCTTCTCTGGTCGGCATAACTCTTTTGCCGGCTCTGGGCAGTTTTAATCCTCTGCTGAATAAGCTTAATCTTCTCGGTTGTTACTTGAATGAGTTCAGGACCAAGCAGAGCCTTGTCTCCAACTTCGGTCCAACATATCGGCGATCTACATTTTCTTCCATACAGAGCCTCATACGGTGCCATACTAATACTCGCTTGATAACTGTTGTTGTAGGCGAATTCCACTAATGGCAAATGCATTCCCCAACTTCCTTGGAAGTCCAATACACAAAGTCTAAGCATATCTTCAAGTGTCTGAATCGTTCTCTCTGTTTGCCCATCTGTCTGGGGGTGAAAAGCTGTACTAAATCTCAGTTCGGCTCCAAACGCTTTCTGTAGACTCTGCCAAAATCTGGAAACAAATTTAGGATCTCTGTCTGACACTATTGACATCGGCACTCCATGGAGTCTAACAATCTCATTCACATATAGTAGGGCAAGTTGATCGGCGTTGAAAGTAGTCTTAACAGGCAAAAAGTGTGCTGACTTGGTTAGTCTATCTACCACAACCCAAATCGAATCCATACCTTTCTGTGTCTTCGGCAACCCAATCACAAAATCCATGGAGATGTGTTCCCACTTCCACTCAGGGATCGGCAAAGGTTGCAGGAGTCCTGCTGGTCTCTGATGTTCTGCTTTTACTTGCTGACAATGCAAACACTGAGACACGAATTCGGCTATTTCTCTTTTCATGTTCGGCCACCAAAATGTCTGTTTCACGTCTTGGTACATCTTAGTGTTCCCTGGATGAACAGCAAACTTGGAATTATGAGCTTCCAGCAAAATTTTCCTTTTTAACTCTGGAACATCGGCCACACACAATCTCCCTTCAAACTTGAGTACTTGATTCTCAAAAGTGTACCCTGACCTCGGCTTCGTAACAATCTCATCGGCTACCTTTCTGAAGAATTCATCATCCATTTGTCTTGCCTTTACTTCTTCAACGATGGTTGGTTCTGCTGAAATCAAGGTTAGACATGCCAAATTTCCAACTGACTTTCTGCTCAGAGCGTCGGCCACACTGTTAGCTTTTCCTGGGTGATATTGAATGTGCATATCATAGTCCTTCAACAACTCAAGCCATCTTCTTTGTCTCAAGTTCAATTCCTTCTGAGTGAATAGGTACTTCAAGCTCTGATGATCTGTAAAAACCTGGCAAGAAGCTCCATACAAGTAATGACGCCAAATCTTTAAAGCGAATACCACGGCTGCTAGTTCCAAATCATGGGTAGGATAGTTCTTCTCATGTGGCTTCAATTGACGAGATGCATATGCTATGACTTTACCCCCTTGCATTAATACACAACCCAAACCCTTATGCGACGCATCACTATAAACATGAAATTCTTCATTACCTGATGGAAGTACCAGTACTGGTGCTGTAATCAACCTCGTCTTTAGTTCCTGAAAAGCTGACTCTCGGTCTTCAGTCCATTCATACGGTGCTCCTTTCTTAGTCAATTGTGTCAATGGAATTGCAATCCTGGAGAAATCTTTTACGAATTTCCTGTAGTAACCTGCCAACCCAAGAAAACTTCGAACCTCGGACACATTGGTCGGCCTCGGCCAACTCACTACGGCTTCAACTTTGCTAGGATCAACTGAGATACCCTCTTCATTTATCACATGACCCAGGAATGAAATATTAGAAAGCCAAAATTCACACTTGTTAAACTTGGCATATAGTTTCCGGTCTCTCAAAATCTGCAAAGCAAGTCTCAAATGGTTTTCATGTTCAACTTCACTCTTGGAATAGATCAATATATCATCGATGAAAACGACCACAAACTCATCTAGGTGGGGCTTGAAGACTCTGTTCATTAAATCCATGAATGCAGCAGGGGCATTGGTCAGTCCAAAAGGCATCACTAGAAATTCGTAGTGGCCATATCTAGTCCGGAAAGCAGTCTTCTCAACATCCTCGGCTTTAACCTTAAGCTGATGGTAGCCCGACCTAAGGTCAATCTTAGAAAAGACTCGTGCTCCTTGTAGCTGATCGAGCAAATCATCAATCCTAGGTAATGGATACTTATTCTTAATGGTGACCTTATTGAGTTCCCTATAATCGATACAAAGGCGGAGTGAACCATCCTTCTTCTTAACAAATAACACGGGTGCTCCCCATGGTGAAGTGCTCGGCCTAATAAATCCTTTGTCCAACAATTCTTGCAACTGTAGTTTCAATTCTCTAAGTTCGGCTGGGGCCATTCTATATGGTGTTTTGGAGATCGGCTGTGTTCCCGATATGACATCAACAGTAAACTCTATTTCTCTATCAACTAATTGGCCAGGCAAGTCATTCGGAAAGACGTCGGCGAATTCATTAACAATTGGAATGTCGGTTAAGATGGCATTTCCATTCTGATTACTCAGTATACTACACAGATAACCCTTACACCCTTTTTGGATCAACTTACAGGCCTTCATGGATGATATTAAGTAAGGTGGGGGCACTACTCCCTTACCCTGAAAAATAATCTCGGCTAGATTTGGGGGTTTCAGTGTGACACTCTTCGAAACACAATTTATAGATGCGTAATTCGCTACTAACCAATCCATTCCCAGTATAATATCAAAATGAGCTATATCCAATGGCATTAAGTCAACTAACAATTCAACATTCTCAATCATGACAACACACGCCCTATAAATGGATGCAACAATCATAGGCTTCCCAGATGGAGTAGACACAGATAATACATGTTCAAGGGGTTCTAGTTTTCTATTAATCTTCTCGGCAAACTTAGTAGATACAAACGAATGCGTAGAACCTGAATCAATCAACACATAAGCATCTTGAGAGCAAATAGAGAGTGTACCTGACACCACTGCCTCGGTGTTCTGAGTGTCTCCAGGTACCAGTGCAAACACTCTGCCCTGTCTCATCTGTCCTTTTCCTCCATTACCCTTCTGGACGGTACCTGAGGTGTTCTCACCTTTCTTGCTGGTTTCGGCCTTTGTCTTAGGACAATCTCTCACAAAATGACCCATTTCTCCACATTCATAGCACGCTCCCGACGTCCGACGACAAACCCCGAAATGTTGCTTCCCACAATCTGAACACATCGGCTTAGTATTACCCTCCTGCCTTGGATATCCAGTACTGCCCTTATTCATCCTCTTCTTGGCGCCCAACTGTGCTCGATGACTATCATGGTTCTGCCTCTTTCGCTGATTCTCTCCTGAGTTCTGGTATCTGTTCAAGTTAGCTTCAGCCAAAACAGCCTTGTCCAGCACTTCGGCATAGGTCGGCATATTGAGTAGGCTAACCCGGTCTTGAATCGGTCCGCGAAGCCCACTTTCAAACTTTCTAGCCTTCATGTATTCATCGTCGATCATGTGAGGTACAAACCTTACCAATTCAGTAAAAACACGATCATATTCCGCCACTGTTCGGCTGCCTTGTGTCAAAATCTGGAATTCGGTAGCCTTGCGATTCCGGACACTGAGGGGAAAATGCTTGTTGTAAAACAGTTCCAAAAACTTTGCCCAAGTTAAACCAGGGTTAGTTTCTCTGATCATCATCCACCATCTCCGAGCATCGTCGTCCAAGGTAAATGCAGCTAAAGTCACTTTCTGAACATCGGTGCTGGGGAAAATCTCAAACAGTTTCTCCATTTCTAATACCCACGCCTCGGCCTTCATTGGCTCAATACCTCCAGAGAACCTCGGTGGTTTCATCTTCTTGAATTCCCTGATCAAAGCTATCGTGCCATCTCCATATAAGGCTGGTTGTGGAGGAACCTGTGGCACTGGAGGAGGTGGAACTACATTTCGGCCGTTCGTCTGCTCGGCCGGGATCGAAGTGGCACTAGCGTACTGCTGCCTGGTTTGCCTCAACTCGCGGGCCAAACCTTCCACTAATCTTTCCAGTCTGTCTAATCTGTCTTCGGGTTGACCCCGGGCAACTGGTGGTCTACCTCTCCTCATGATGCTATGAGTATACAAAGTGTGATTCTTTAAGCAAATAACAAATAACCATGCAGGCAAGTGACAAATAAGTGAGTCAAGACAATGCACACCTTGTTCAAATAGCAAGCAATATGATGCAACCCTAGCATCTTTCTAAGGGAAGTCCTATGCTCTTTAGGACTCAAGTGTGTGAATAACGTATAATAAGGAACTTGTGCTCTGATACCATTCTGTCACGAGACTGAGACAACGCGCCGTATGTCTGTACGGCGCGTGAAGGCGCGTGCCGAGACTGAGCGTCACGCGCCTTTTTGAAGAGGCGCGTGAGGGTGCGTCCTTGCTCCTCTGGGGCTCTGCTTTTGTATGTTTGGACTGCTCTCATCGAGCCCTTACTCCTGGTATGCTCAAAATCGGATTTTGAGCAATCTGATTTCTGGGCTGTTTCGAACAACACACTGTTTTTGTTCCGAAACGCCACCGACGAGGCTCTGATACCAATTGTTGGGATCTGGGATCCTGCCCAAGACCTTATAGAATTCATAGCAAGCAGAAAAACACACCCACACAGAAGGAGACACCATACTTAACGTGGTTCGGCATTAAAGCCTACGTCCACGGGAGAGTAACTGGTTATCACTATAACAATGGAGAGATTACAGAAAGATTACAATAGAGAAGGAGCTCACACTCTCCTCACTCAGCCACTCTCCCGTCTCTCTCGCTCACACTGAGAGAAATGGTCTCTCCGTCTCACATCTCTCACTCTCTTTGGTTTGTCCTTTCGGTTTGCTCTCTAATTCAACTCTCCTCTCAACCTCCATTTATACACATTGGAGGAGAGGGAGTCTTCCATGTGAATTGGCTGGCCACCTTCCTTGACATGGTTGGTGGCCTCTATTCTTGATAGCCTCCATGGTTGACTTGGTGTGCTATGTGTGTTTACATGTGAAGAGAATCACCCCCTTCACATGGGGTGATATCAACAGATTTTCACAGTGATCATGATACGCGGCGATATGACCATCCTCGATCGCAGGGGTTTCTTTAAAATCAGTGTTGTTGTTGTTTATGGCGGCCTCGGACATCAATGTCTGAGCCATATCCATTTGATGGTGTGAAAGAGGGAGGGAGTGCTCCGGGAGGGGAGGGGAGTGCTTAATTACGCAGGTATTTATATTATGAATTACAAAAAAATTGGAGGCTACATGAAATCAGGGGTGTGTGGTTAAGTTCATGCAATTTCACAGAAAATAGAGAGCAAATTCAATAACGCTATATTTAGTTGAGAGATTTGAGAAGAGATTTGGAAAGGAAAAAGAAAAAGATGTGTGAAATTATGTTAAATATAAGGATATTTATTTACATTTCATCTATCTTTTTTCTTTTCATTTCTAAATCTCTTTCCAAATTCTCCAACCAAATCCAACATAAATATATCTATTGGAGTTTATACACTTTCTTGGCACCAAAGATAACGCAATTTCAAAGATGTTGGTTCTGCTTTTGCTTTGTATTTGTATTTGTATTTGTGTTTTAGTTTAATTGCATTTTTAGTTTCTAATAATGTATGAATCTTCTGTTATTTTGACCACTAATGTTTAAATTGTGTTAATAGAGTTAGATTTTCTTTTTTATATATTAGTGATTAAATTCACAATTTAAATATTGGAGATTAAAATGATAAGAGATTTATAATTTGGAGACTAAAAATGTAATTAATCTTTATAGGTTTATGAGTGTTGATTTTTTTATTAATTTCTTTCTTTTTTCTTCATTTAAATTTTGGTAAATTACACCTTTTACCCTGATAATTATTTTTGTTTAGTCACAGATGAACTTATTGACACAAAATAATCATTTAATAAGTATAATATAAAATTCATAACTACCCAGGATTTAAACTCCTATAGTTGAGGTAGTGTTTAATGATGTTGCAAGTTCACTATTTATATATTAAAAAAGCATGTTTTATTTTATTGATTTTTTATAAGCATAAAAACAAATAACAAGTATGATACACACATATATTTGCAAAACAAAGATTGTGTTTGGAGGAGCTCTGGAAACATGATTCCAGACTTGTTTTCAATACTTTGTTTGGTTAAAATTTTTAAAAAATAATTCTAATATAATATTTCAAAACTCATTTCAGCTTCTGTTTGGAGAAGAGAGTTTTTTTTCTTTTTTTTTTAATTTTGAATTTTGAAAAGCACGACTTGGGTCTATTCGAACATCCGGCCAGTTGTCCGGAACATTTGTTTTTTTTTTTTTTTACAATTCGCACCTGTTATTTGGAGAGGAAAAAAATGAGAATTTTGTTTTTGATTTTTTTAACAAAAATAATATTTTTTTTATTTTAAATAAAAAAATAAAAAAATAATAATTTCATCAACATATATATACAATCAAAAGTTATTTTAAAGCAGTAATTGAATAATTATTTTGAAAAAAAAAATTTATTTTGTTTGTAATATTTTCAATTAAAAAAATTATGTTATTTTTTAAATTAAGTTTTGAAAACTCTTTTCAAAACTCATAACCAAACAAATTTTTTTATTTCACATGTTACATCAAATATTCAAAACTCAATTCAACACTCAACTCAAAATTCATTTCAAAATTCTTTTCAAAACTCATAACCAAACAAATTTTCTACAATCAAATCATAATTTTAAAACTCACAAATTCAAAATACAACTCTATTCTTAAATCATATTTCTAAAATTCTACCAAACATTATCAAACATTTTTTTTATTATTATTATAAAAATAGCACCAACACCTTCTCCTCGACCACCCTGTCAACCAGCGCCTCTTCCTCCATCCCTACCTTCTTCTCGACTGCTTACTACTGCCACTGTCACCACCACCACCACCCTCTAAAGAAAATGTTCAATAATATATTGTCACTAAAAAAAAAACAACAAATTGATTGAGTTGATTTGTCCCATTCATATTAAACAAATAACATATTTGAATTAATTTGTTATAATACATAACTCATTTTTTTAAAACGGACAAATATTTTGAGACATCCAAAATAATAATAATAATAATAATAATAATAATATGGGACATAGGGAGTACTGACCTTGTTTGAAAAGTTGATTATTTGACTTCTAAATTATTTTAGCTTGACTAAAATAATTATATTTAGAAAATTAATTGATTTAATATTTTCTCAGCTGGAGACAATAAAGTAAAGAATAATCTTTTTTTAAAAGCTTAACTGAAATTTCTTCAAAATGCTCGTTCGAGCCAGAAGAGACGTACACGGAACAATCATAAAACGAAATCATCGTTTGGCGTATGAAAATCGTCCTTGTTTCTAAACAATGCCTTTGTAAGGGAAGCGCGTAAAGCTGCCCAAATAACTTGTTCGAAACTTTGTGCGCGGTAAGACAGAAATGAAGGTGGAAACTCCAGTCTTTGGGATCCAAATTTCGACGGGGCTCTACAACCTGAACAAACTCCTTGGTGCAAAGCAATTTCGAAGAAGCAATGGCTCATTTATGTGCTCCACGCGGATTTGTTCGTATCAAACACAGATATTTCTAGAAGCGAGTCATATCCTTGTATGGGACCATTACTTTTTCTTCTTTTTTTTTTGTGTGTGTGTGGTTTAGATCGTATGGAACCACTCTATTTGAACCCAAACACAGACATATCTAAAAGCGAGTATACGACCATTTTATTTGAACTCAAAAACTATGTTAGTGTCAATTTAAATTTTAAAATTTTAATTTTTTTATATCTTAATGTAAATTTATTAATAAAAATAACACATATTAAATCTTAAAATAAAATATTATTTTTTTCTTATGATATACCATAATCAATTATACGTATTCTTTATATTTAAATCTCTTTATCTTTTCAAAATTTTAGTTATTTTCTCTTCTTCTTCCTCACTCCAAACTCCAATCCATCCCACTAAATTAATTATGTGTAGTCGAACAAAGTGACTATGTAAAGCCTTATGGATGCAAAATTACATACAACCTAGCTTCCAATTATCCATTTGTGTTTCATACTCAGGGCTTGTTTGGGAAGTTAGGTTTGGGGCTTTTTGGCTAAAATAACCACAAAAAAATAAAATAGATTTTTTAGCCCAATAAGACAAAACATCACATTCAACCCATAATCGATTACATTCTTTCTCTCACAAAAGTCAAAAAAGTCAAAAAAAAAAATCCATCCCAAATGAGGCTTTTTAACACCAGGCTAAAATAGCCAAAAAGCCAACCCACTTCCCAAACAAACCCTCAATGTTATGAGAATATAAATAGAGAGAGAGAGAGAGAGAGAGAGAGAGAGGGAGAGAAAATATAACTCTGTGTATTTTGATAAATAATATATATGAGTGAATACAAGGCTCCTTTATATAAGAGAATGAGAAGCTAAGCATGAATAATTAGGGGTGTGCGCAGTGCGGTTCAACTAGTTTGAGAGTAAAATTATAAACCAAATGGTGGGTTAGCAGATTAGCAGATTAACAAATTGTGGTTTGGGCGGATTTTGACGGATTGGCAGATTGAAGAATATTCTAACTAATTATCATACATTTGCATAATATATAACACTAATTTGTATAATATTTTTTAGATATATAACACAGAGTAAGTTTGCATAATATGTTTCATATATATAACCACTAATTTGTACTAAATTTCATATCTTAAATCTCTTTCACATTCATTTTTACATTGATATTTTATTGGAAATTAAAAAATATATATGTATTAACTATAGCGGAGTAGAGCGGTTCAGTTGACGGATTATAAATTTTAAAATTTAAACTGCGATTAGCGGTTAGAGCAATGATGATTGATGCGGATCGGTGCGGTTTTAGCAGATTGGGCGGTATTTTGCACAACCCTAATGATAATACACAATATGATAATACATAACATGGTAGTATATATATACACAACTAACAGCCCTCTTAAGCTCATGGTGGTAATGCATATATCAACTTGAGCTTGAAAAGTAAGTTAGAAAAGTGTCTTGGAGGATGAGCCTTAGTGAAGATGTCGGCTGTCTAATCGGCAGATGCAACAAAGATAAGATGAACAATGCCATTAGTAACATGTTGTTGTATGAAGTGACAATCAATCTCAATATGCTTAGTGTGATCATGGAAGATATCATTATGTGCAATCGGAATAGTACTCTAATTGTTACAATAGAGGTTAGTGATAGCAGGATGAGAAACTCCTATATCATAAAGAAGTCAACGAAGCGACACAAACTCTTTAGTAGTGTTAGCAAGAGTACAATACTTAGCCTCAGTACTAGAACAAGCAATAAGAGTTTATATCTTGCTTCGCCAAGCAATGAGAGAGTCATCCAAAAAGAAGCAGAACCTTATAGTAGAACGGTGGTTAGTAGGATCCCTTGTCCAATCTGCATCAGAAAAGGTGTGTAACTGTAAAGAAAAGTGTATTGAGTAGTGAAGACCATGAACATAGTGCCTTTCAGATGGCGCAAAATGCGAACCAAAGCATCATAGTGTAAAGAACGAGGAGCAATCATGAACTGAC
This sequence comes from Camellia japonica, assembly GCA_030407325.1. Classification (NCBI taxonomy): domain Eukaryota; kingdom Viridiplantae; phylum Streptophyta; class Magnoliopsida; order Ericales; family Theaceae; genus Camellia; species Camellia japonica. The sequence goes on along the minus strand of JAPPVO010000002.1, from coordinate 217,455,088 downwards.
TGACAATGTAAACAGCATAGGCAATGTCTGGATGAGTAATTGTGAGATAGACGAGACTGCCAACTAGTTGATTAATATATGTAATTGTAGACGTCCCCGAACGCATCCCGGGGGAAAGGAGTGCGAATCCCCCCCGTTCTGGTTCGATATTGGGTCACTACAGTTCGAAGGACTCAAATGTCACGGTTCTTAATCTTGAACCGAAGAGTCCAAATCCGGCAAATCGTTTTAAAAACAGATTTTTGAAAGAAGTGCCAAACATGGACTGCTTCGCCAGATACAGAGTCGCCACCTAAATATTTTATTTTTGGGAAATTTAGGAAACCCTGACTCGGTGCCAAAGGCCACGTGTCCGTCATCACTAAAGTTGCCTCGGCTCGGGAACTTGGGTACGATTGGGGAAGGTCACTTCGTGAGCATCCCCGCTCGCCCGGTCAAAGACCGGCCTCTACTAACCATGATATCTTATTTTGAAAACATCGTGCGTTCTTATTCCAGTTATTAGCCTAGGTTATTATGTGACGCACAGCATACAAGTATAGACTGGATCGCCTGAATTGGAACAAAACATTTCATGTTTGTTTGTTTGAAAATGGTTTGATGGTGCTACCCGTAGGTAGGCTAAAACGTGGATTTGCCACCCTCAGGTGGGCTTAGAAAACATGATTTTGTCACTATCTAGTGGGCTTAAAACAAACATTTGATGAATTGTCCCAATCCAAGTAACTCAACCTCCACCCACAGGCATTCAAGGCAGTTATATCACATAAGCATTTAGCCTCATGGTAAGCATGCTATCATGGCAGTCACTCACACGCATGCAAGGATGCTAAAGCATAAAACTCACCGAGTACTCCAAGCCAAAACAGAAGCTAGGTTAGAAATCATGCATGGTCCTAAGTATACAGCAATGCCTAATGCAACACATGCAAAAATGCAACTATAACAGGCTCGGCTATTCTAAACATGGCATGTGGAATGCTACAATTAACACGTATTCAATTTGGAATTGAAATACAAATGCAGTTTGTATGATGCCGAGCCCAGTGCGTGCAAAACAGATGAATGATGCAAACATGCTGTCATACTATATGCTAATTGAAATATGCCCTATATCTAACCATCGTAAGCAGGTAAATAAAAGGGAAGAAAGACGTGGGGTTGGAAGACATACATCACACTCACCCACACTTATTACAATTTTGCCCTCGCGCAGAGGGTCCGAATAAATAATACAGTCCCGAAATGAAAGAATAATACAGTCCAAAATATACAGTCCGAATAAATATACAGATTCCTAATTAATTAACAAATAAACTAAGGAAAATTGTAAACTGGCATACAAGCCAGGGGGCTGCCTTAACTCCGCTCCGGATAGTGATATGATGCATGTTTGGGCTGCTTTGCGCGAAAATCCACGGCGATGCCCCAATCAGCCTCTGTTTGCAATGTTTCTCGAAATGCGTGCCAAGTCCCGGAAAGTTGTTGATTCTTCATTTTGCTGCAACAGAGAGCAGGAAAGGGGCATAGCAATGTATTTCACAAATATATGCATGCCTCGATCCTCGTGCCACCAATCACGCATATCGATGCATGATGACCGAGGAGCCAGATTGCACAACTCAATATGGGGTGAATGCAGATGAATGCTACAACAAAACCTAACTCCATCATGGGTAATCCGGAGTGTCGGTGACTTGGGAATTGAGACCCGTTCCATCACTCGGAGTACGAAACGCGCCTCGTTTCCCGTGCCCGGGCTAACTCATATCCCGAACATGATGCAATATGCATGATATGCATGAAATGCAGCTAATATGCAATCCTAACATACACAATGCTATGAAAATGAGATGCCTTGAAATGCGTGCACGCGGGCACGCGAACTGAGGCGATGATCCTAAGGCACGAAATGGCATACGCAATGCAAATTGGACTTACACTAACATGAGTGGTCATCAGCCACACTCACATAAGAGGCCGTCGGATAAAAGTGAAGTGCCTCGAAATGCGTGCACACGGGCGCGCAAACCGGGGCGATGACATAAAGACATAAAACGGCCTGAAATATGATATATAATGAGACTAAAATAAGATGTCTCGAAATGCGTGCCCACGGGCACGCAAACTGAGAAAATGGCATACACGATGCGAAGATGCGAAAATGAGATATGCGATGCATAATGGGCTTACACCAACATGAGAGGGCCTCAGCCACACTCATACAGGAGGCCGGAAGATGAAAATGAAGTGCCTCGAAATGCGTGCACACGGGCACGCAAACTGAGGCAATGACATAAAGGTATGAAATGGCATACACAACGCAAATTGGGCTTACACTAACATGAGAGGGCCTCAGCCACACTCACATGAGAGGCCGAGAGATGAAAAATGAGATGCCTCGAAATGCGTGCACACGGGCACGCAAACCGAGGCAATGGCATACACGATGCAATGAGACTAAAATGGCATACAGAATGCGAAATGGACTTATACTAACATGAGTGAGCCTCAGCCACACTCACATAAGAGGCCGAGAGATGAAAAATGAGATGCCTCGAAATGCGTGCACACGGGCACGCAAACCGACAATGGCCCTAAGGCATGAAATGGCATGGAAATGATATGTAATCATGCAAATAGAATTTCAGCACTGAAATGTGGGGGAAAACAGTCCCAAAAGATGGCGAAATGACACCAAATGCGAAGAATGGTCCCGAAATGCGAATTTAGGCACCCGAAATGGCCTATAGCCATACTAAATATGCATAATTGGTACATGACATGCAAAACAGTAGCAAGGCAGCCCCAAAATACCATTTTTTACAATACAAAACATGGCGAAATAGTGAGCATAGATAGGACAACAATGGCATGCAAAAATGGGGGCCAAGAGAGGGGTATTGAAGCAAGTGATGTATGCGATGCTCAAAATTAAAAATTTCCTTCTACAACACTGATGAGGGACCAAAAATATACATGTTTACAGTAGATGACATCCCTCAAATCAGTATGCAAACTTGCTAAAAATGTCATGCAAGAATGAAGCCAACAAAGGCTAGAACATGAAGTATGCCTTACATTCATCAAACAGCCTTGGACCCTTAACAAAACATGACAAGAAGGCCAAAATATGGATATTTTCAGTACTGCTCATGGACAAAAACGGAAGCTAGATAGGCCTAAAAAGCATGCAAAAATGGGGGCCAAAGGGAGATATAAAGACAAGCACAACATGGAGACCCCCAAAAAGGTTGATCCCTTCTACAATGTTGTAGAGGAACACAAAATAAGCTTACTCACAGTTCATGACATGCTCCAAAACAGACTACATGTAGACCAAACAAATCATGCAAATTTACGGTAAATATGAGAGATTATGAAGCAAGTGCATGATAGAGAGGCCAAACAGGGTTGAGCCCTTCTTCAATGTTGAAAAGGGGCTCAAAATAGGCCCTCTTACAGTTTAAATTATGCTCGAAAACAGATCACTCATAGGCTAGAAAAAGCATGCAAAAACAAGGATAAAACATGGATTTAAAGCAAGTGGCATATGGAGCATGAAAACAAGGTTGAGCCCTTCTTCAATGTTGAAGAGGGGCTCAAAATAAGCACAATATAAGTTCATGATATGCTCCAAATCAGATCACACATAGGCCAAATATTCAATGCAAAATAATGGCATATAAGAGGATATTGAAACAAGTGCAATATGGAGGGCTCAAACAGGGTTGAGCCCTTGAACAAACATGAAGAATAGCTCAAAAAAAGGCCCCTTTCAGTTCTGGTCGGAGCCCAAAACAATAAGAAAATAGGGTAGAAAAATGATGCAAAAAAGTGCTAGAAAAGGGGAAATAGTGACTTAACCTTGAAGACTACACTTTGGTTGCTTCTTGGCTTGAGTTTGTTGCTTATTAGCCTCTGAAAAACCTTCCCTTGCTGCTGGAATGGAAGTGGTGAAGGTAGTGCTTGGTGTTGATGAACAAATGAGGCCAAAACTTAAGGATTTTGGAGGTTTTGGAGAGGGAGATGTAAGCCAATGTTTATGAGCTCTTAAGGGGAGTTTTTTTAACCCTAATGAAGGAGCTGGCCAGCCACTTATAAAGGCTAAGAAGGGGGTGTAAAAGAGGAGGGAAATGCACCCAAGCTTTCCCTCCCAAAATATCCCCCGGATGCAAAGATATTTTGGAGAAACAGCTATACAGCTGTAATGAACTCAAACTGAGGATGCAGGCCGGCCATGCCCTTTTGCTGGAGGTGGCCGGCCGGCCACCACCCATGGCCGGCCGGCCAAGGGCAAAAATGGAAAGTGGAAGTTTCTGTCCGGCCACCAAAGGTTGGTGTCCTCTCAAGTGTGCACAACAAGGCCCTGTGGTTAGAATCTGGCAACTCTGAAACAGGAGAGACAACATGTCACTTTTAGGAGAGGGTCAAAAATGAAAAGAGGAATTACTGTCCGGCCTCTATTTTTTAGGGTCCTCCCATGTGTGTACAACACAAATATGTGGTTTTGGCTCGAAGAAAATGGCCTTAGGGTGTTCAACATTAGCCCGGAAGTGAGAAAAACGGGCGCCGGGGGCGCCGAAGGAGCATAACTGGTTGCGGAGACAATTGCTGTCCTCCCACCCTCCAGTGACCTTCCTTATGATAAAACAGAGGTACCTGCCAAAAATGAACAAAAACCGATGCAAAACGAATGCTCGGGGGCCAAAACACGCAATTCGGGGTCCCGAAAACCGGCCGTTAAGCACCGAAAGTGGTGTTTGGCTGCGAAGTGGGTATCTAAGACCCCAGTGTCCCTCGAAAGGGAGTAAATGAGATGTATGCCAGAAATCGGAGAAATCGGAGATGGTTGGGTGGTCTCGAACCGAGGCACACGGCCTGACGGCTTCGAAAACCGGGAACCGGGCTCCGAAATGGGCAAAATGGCCTACGGCCACGAAGTGTAGCCCACGGCCACTGAGAGATGGTCTACGGGACCTCTCCCTCCCTTCAGGGAAGAAAACAGAGAAAATCGAGTCTGGTTCGCAAACCGAGACAAGGCACAGAAGAGAGTTCGGAAGTCCGGAGGCAGGGCGCGCGGCCGCGACTCTGAGACTTCTGAACGAGCACAGTATGCAACATCACCGAGCGCTCAATCGGTGACGTCTGAGTCTTAAGGTCGGTCAAAAATGGGGTGTCTACAGTAATCATAGTTAAAAACATTATATTAATTCCTTTGTATATACTTTTGAATATTTAACTTTTGTTTATGAAATATATGACGTTATTCCATTCAATATGTGGTTGTGATTTAAAGTATAGTATATACTGTGTATTACATTCTTTAAATGCGCGTGCAAAAATAATATTGATTATTCTTCAAATCTGTTGAACCCTTTTTTTTATCACATACATTAACTATGATGAGAATGCATATAACGTGTAATCTTATCTTATTATTAATCACAGGTTTTATTATATATTAATTACACTTAAAATTTGTGATATAAATGTTTATTATCACAGGTTTTATTAGTTATTAATCACACTTAAAAGATGTAATCGAAATATTATTAATCACGGATTTTATTAGATACTAATCGAGTAATGCTAGAGATCATGAAAAAAATGTCATGAAAATGATCATGAAAGATTCTCTACCTTTGGATTACACATACAATAAAACACCACACATTAATCTAAGGATGAAAAACCTTCATGATGCATTTCATGATATTTTTTTCATGATCCCTAACATTACTCATATTAATCACACTTAAAATCTGTAATCTAAATATTTTTTATTATTTATTAATCACACTTAAAAGATATGATCTAAATGTTATTAATCACACCTAAAATATGTGATCGAAATATTTATTATCACACTCAAAACATGTGATAGAATCATCTTTTAATGACACTTTGGAAGTGTGATTAAAAATGACCCCTTTTAATCACACTCCCAAAGATCATACATTAATAAAACTTAAAATGTGTGATTAAATAACATACATCACACACACACACAAAAAAAAAAAGTGTGATCTATTTATGATTTTGTAATAGTGTCACAACACGATCCAAGTCCAATCTCAAACACATGCACAAGTTAAGCCTAACATAATATAACTTAGCCCATGCTCAAGATTAAGTCCAAGTCCAAGTCCAAGACCAAACTCAGCACATGCACAAGGACAAGCATAAGCCTAGACCTAGTCCAAACTATGTCAAACTTTTATTGATGTTCACTTTGTGAGATAATTCTTATTCAAAACCCAATGTTTTGGCTCATTATTTTTATACTACAACCTTCTCACTTAAGAGAATACAAAATCACTTAGACCTACCTCAACCAGAGGCTCAGTCCCACTTTAATATTGAATTAAAGTTGCTGAAAATCTATCATTTTCCAACATTAACAAACCAAAATAGGGTGGAAGCCACTTGAGTAGCCACTTGAGCTAATAGATCAATCCACATGAGCCAATATATTAGACCAAAAGCAAACAAAAGAAAAACACTACTTAATTGATCAATGAATCAAATAAATTAAACAGGGAAATAAGATGAGTCTACACTCATGTCTCTTTATTGATTTCATCTTCTACTTGATTTGATCTTTGTATTACATTCAATGCAACTATCGAAGTCTGAAATTAAATAATCATCCAGGTCCGAAAGTACTTTAATTCATGAAGTAGTCATTTGTTTGATTCTATAATGCACTATTAACAAAATAAATATAAAAAAAAAGTTAGAGAATGGAGAGGAAAGATCGTGGAGGTTGGCAACCAGCAGTTCGACGAAGAGGATTGATCAAGACTACAAGGGATTCAAAGGTGGGTGAGCTATTTACAGTATTCGTGGATAACATCCCTGAGTCAATGAATCCGAAAGGTTTGTTTAGGTTGTTTACAAAGTTTAGCATTGTTAAGGATGTGTTCATTCCAAAGAAAAGGAGGAAGACCACAGGTTCGAGATTTGGCTTCGTAAGATATGATTGTTCGGTAGCAACTGAGATTACAGTACAAAGGGCTGATGGGTTGTGGTGTCATGACAAAGCTTTAAAGGTTAAAGGGGCTAAGATTGAAAGGGGAGACCATGACCAAGTCAAGCAGCCTAGGAGATTTAATCAGAGGACTAAAAGCATGGAAAGAATTAGGAACCGTGATGCTCAAGGAGGAGGAATACTGAAAAGACAGGATTTTAGAGGGTTAAGATCTTATACGGAGGCTATTGGAAAAGGTGTTGCACGAGATAGAGAGGAAGTTGTGGTTCAAGTATCAGAAGCTAGTAATGGGTGGTTGTATAAAAGCTTGATCATCAAGCTGCATACCTTTTTCTCCTTTTCAGCTTTTAAAGGAGGAATGCCAGAAGAGGGGTTTCCAGGAGGTAAAAATTAGAGCAGGTGAAGGTAGAATTGTAATCCTAACGTTCAGTTTAGTTACGGAGATGAAAAGGCAGAAGGAGGAACTGAGTGAATGGATATTTGAATGGTGTAGTTCAATGGAGGAGTGGAATACAGGATGTAGTGTTACTCAAGAAAGATGTGTGTGGATTAGTTGTTATGGTGTTCCATTTAATTTATGGAGTGTGGCAACATTTAGAAGTATAGGGGTTGTATGGAGAGAAATAGTGCAGTTACATGAGGACACCATTAACAATGTTTCTTTCTGTGGTGGGAAAGTTCGAGTTATAAAAAAATCCATGGAGCTTATCAATAGGACTATACGATTGAGTTGCAATGGAGGAATATACCCAGTAAGGATTTGTGAATGTCTTGAGATTTCGGAGATGTCAGCTTGTAGTAAGAGCATTTCTGTTAATATATTGAAGATGTTAAACGATCCTGATGGTAAAGAGAAGAAATATAGATGTTCAAATGTTAAAGGTGACCAAAGAGGTAGTACACAGATGACAAGAGGGATTGAGCTCAGGGATGATGAGGTGGAATGCTATGATGAGGTGGCCCAATGTAGTGCTGCCATGCTACCAAGCGATGGAATAATCAGAGCTATGCTGCATATAGATGATATTAATGTTGAAGGTTGTGATAATTGGGTGTTAGAAACATATCTAGTTGGTACAAAGGGAAATGTGGAAAAACCAAACGGTGGGATGAGCTGTAGGGTGGAGGAGCAAATGATGATGGAGATTCTAAGAAGAATGAATGAGTTTGGGGAAGTAGTTGGTGAAGAGGAAATTGTGACCCCTGGGTTTGTTAAAAGCATTAGTGGGTTTGAGGAAATTAGGCCTAATATCAATATTCAAGTAGTGTTAAAAGGGGCCCAGTTAAGAGGTGATAGAAGTGGGCCAGAGGTAGAAGTCAATATTTTGGGATTAGGCCAAGATTATAGTGTTGGGGCTCAGCCCAACTCGAACCCAATAAGGCTGTTAGATGTTAGAGGAAGTGAGGATGTGTAGTTGACAGTTCACAAGTTAGAACAAGTGGTGAGAGATGCTAATCATCGAAGGAAATTGGGAGGATATGGAGGTACAAGAGGAAGGGGGAGGAGGAGAGTACAGAGAAAACAAACTTAATTCTTATCTGGGTTCCAAAGAGGAGCAATATTCAGGGCAGCAGCTATTGTTTTATCTCACTCTTTATCAAATGAAAGTCAACTAAGTAGGAGGAGGAGGAAGAGCGTTGAGGAAGCACGAGCAACTCTGCAGCTTGGTCAACGTTTGGGGATGAATTGTGAAGGTAAAGAGAATGAAGTAATTCAAAGAATTGTTCAACTGGAGCTACAAGATGAAGAACGATTTGAAAAGGGAAAAGGGAGTGTGTTGGGTCAAACCTAATTGACCAAAAAGGTTGGGGCCTAATTGGAGTATAAACTAGTGATCAATGAAGGTAATGACTTGGAATGTTAGAGGGTTGGGAAGAGTAAATAAACAGTGTAGAGTCAGACAGGTTCTGCAGGAAAGGAAGGTGGATGTTCTGCTTTTTCAAGAAACGAAAAAAAGTAGTATGGATGAGATGTTTGTTAGATCAATTTGGCCGTGGGATAGGATGGATTTTATGGCTGTTGACTTTGAAGGTAGTGCTGGAGGAATATTGAGTGTCTGGAATTCAGAGGTGTTTCAGCTAATGCAGTCGAAGAAATTTCTTTCTTATTTCAGGTATAGCTCTTGGTTCATTTGAATGTGTTTTTCTAAATGCAGTCGAAGAAATTTCTTTCTTATTTCAGGTATAGCTCTTGGTTCATTTGAATGTGTTTTTCTAAATGTATATGGTCTTAATGATGTGTCCAAAAGAGCACTGTTGTGGGAATCTATTGTTAATATTAGAGCAAGTTTCCAAAAGCCTTGGTGTATGGGAGGGGACTACAATGAAATTAGAAATATGGAGGATAGAAGAGGATGTGTTAGAAGAGATAGAGAAATGAAAGAGTTTAACAATTTTATTAACCAGCTGGAGTTGGTGGAGGTAATTCCAATGTTAGGTAAAAGATTTACTTGGTATAATTCTTTGGATGGGGAGCGGTAGAGTAAGATTGATAGGTTCTTGCTGTACACAGTATGGTTGGAGAAGTTTAGGCTACAGATGTGGGGTTTACCCAGATTAGTGTCTTATCACTGTCCACTTTTGTTGATGAAAGATGAGTGGAATTGGTGACCAAGACCATTCAGGTTCCTTAATGCATGGACATTGCATCTAGGTTTTATGTCAGTTGCTAAACAAGCTTGGTTTTAGTACCAGGTACAAGGCTGGGCTGGCTATAAAGTGCAAAGAAAGTTAGGAGGTATGAAAGTTGAACTGAAAAAAAAATGGAACATAGAAGTATTTGGAGTGGTTGAGGAACAACTAAAAAAAACAGAGGAGGATTTGCATTCATATGACTTATTAACAGAATCTAAGGAGATGGCATCTAGTGAAGTTGAATCTAGAAGGGAGGCAAAACATCTAGTTTGGAAGCTTAGAAAAAGAAAGGACTGGATATGGTTTCAGAAGTCTAGGTTGAATTGGGCACAACATGGTGATAGAAACATGAGGTATTTTCATATTATTGCAAGTAAGAGGCAAAAAAGAAATATGGTGGACTCAGTGGTAGTTAATGGGGTCAGCATTGAAGATCCTGAGCTTGTGAGGCTTGAAGTGGTCAGACATTTCTCAAAGGCATTTGCTACAAAGTGGCCATCCAAGCCAAAGATGTCTGCAAATTTTGTACCAATTGGTAATGTAAAGTGTGTTGAGGTACTTGAACCTGAATTTACAATGGAAGAAGTCTGGGAAGCAGTGAAAGAGTGTAATGGGAATAAAGTGCTAGGCCGGATGGGTTCAACATGGTATGCATTCAGAAATGTTGAAACTTTATGAAAAGTGATTTTTTTGACTTTATGAAGGAGTTTTATCATAATGGTAAATTGATTAGAGGACTTAATAGCTCCTTTATCACCCTTGTCCCAAAAAAAGAGTATCCTAGTGGTTTGACAGATTATTGACCTATTAGTTCGGTGGGGGTTGCTTATAAAATTTTGGCTAAGGTGCTCTCAAGAAGATTGAAGAAGGTGTTACTAGATATTATTAGTGAAGTTCAGACAGCTTTCTTGGATGGAAGAAATATCTTTGATGGAGTAATGATTGCTAATGAAGTTGTGGATTGGTGGAAGAAGTTAAAAGGAAAAGGAGTTATATTAAATCTTGACTTTGAAAAAGCATATGATTCGGTTGATTGGGAGTTTTTGTTTTCCATGATGGCAAATTTTGGGTTTGGAGAAAGATGGATTAAATGGATGAAAACTTGTGTTACCACAGCAAGAGTATCTGTATTAGTTAATGGATCACCTACTGATGAATTTTGCCTACAAAAGGGGTTGAGGCAGGATGATCCTTTGTCATTCCTATTCAATATTGTAGCAGAAGGATTGAATCTATTGCTAGCAAGGGCTAAGAGTTTAGGTGTTTTTAAGGGAGCTACTGTTGGGTCTGCAGGGTTGAAACTATCTCACCTTCAATTTGCAGATGATATTATACTATTTTGTGTAGCAGAATGGGAGAAGATTGTTAATGTTGAAAGAATTCTTAAATGCTTTGAGGTAATGTCAGGTTTGAAGATCAATTTTCATAAAAGTGTGGTATGTGGCGTAGGAATAAGTGATGAGCAGGTTCATGAATTTGCTTCATTCTTGCATTGTTTAGTCATAAATTTCCTCTAAAGTATTTAGGTCTGCCACTTGGTGCAAATCCTAGGAGGAGACAGACTTGGCAACCTGTGGTGGATAAGGTCAAGTCCAGATTAGCTCTTTGGAAAAAGGAAGCTTTTGTCATTTGCTGGTAGGCTAACCTTGGTTAAAGCAGTTATGGATAGTTTACCTGGGTATTATATTTCAATCTTCAAATTACCTAAAGGAATAGCTAAGGAAATTGATAAGTTGAAGGTTGCTTTCTTATGGGGTAGTTCTAAGTTAAGAATAAAGATTCATATGGTAAAGTGGAAGGATGTCACACTGAGTAAAGATCAGGGAGGGCTAGGGATAAGGAAGGCTAAGGATATAAATGATTGTATGTTGCTAAAGTGGTGGTGGAGATATGGGGTAAAGGATGAGTCACTGTGGAAAAGGGTTGTGGTTAGCAAGTATGGGGCTGATGGGGGCAGGTGGACACCAATGCAGAATGGGGAAGGCAAGGAGTCTATTTTGTGGAGTGATATTCTGAGAATGACTGAAGTTAATCCTGAGTTATATCAATTTTTTGTGTCAAAGCTGAAGATTGTGGTTAGGGATGGGTGTCGGATATAGTTTTGGCATGATAGGTGGTGCATGGATTTGCAGTTAAAAGAGAAGTTCCCTAGGTTGTTTAGACTCTCTGTGGAGAAAGATGAAAAGTTGAGTTATTTTATGCAGAGGAGGGACAAAGATGGTCAATGCAGACTACAGTTTAGAAGATCTTTGTTTGCTTGGGAGGTAGATGAGGTAAGGAAGCCGCAAGTGATGACAAAGGATGTGCCCAGGTTGAATGATAATCTGTGTGATGTTGTCAAGTGGACTGCATGCTCATCTGGTGTGTTCACAGTGGCATCTGTGAGAGCTTGGCTTCAGAAAAACTCTGGTCCTATTTTAATAGTTCCTAAGATGCTATGGAATAATTTGGCACCACCTAAAGCACAATTCTTGAGTTGGTTGGCTTGGAGAGGAAGGGTTAAGTCATTAGTTGTTTTGCAAAGATTAGGGGTGTTAGGTAGTAGTGTAAGTGTTGTATGCCCTTTCTGTTCAGTTGCAGAAGAGTCTGTGGATCATCTTTTTGTGCAATGTACCAAAATATGGAAGATATGGAGAAGGTTGTTGCAATGGTGGAATTTATGTTGGGTATCTCTTGCTACAGTGGATGGTGTGCTTTCTTGGTGGTTGGGAACTAAGCATAAGAAATTAGTAAGAAAATCTGGGTGATGGTACCAGTGGCAATGTTGTGGTCAACATGGAGGCTTAGGAATGAGGTTGTATTTAAAGGTCATCTACTAGATATGAAGGAGCTTGGTGAGTTAGTAAAAGTGAGGGTTGGGTTGTGGGTTAGATCTTCTTTGCCTAGTGTCCATTACTCAGTGCATCAAATTGTAGAGAATCTAAGTCAGGTGAGGCAATGCATTTGAGATGTCTGGGTGTATGTGGTTGTTGTGTTTTGCAAGTGGATGGGGGCTGGTGTGTTCTGTTGCTACTCTGTTTTTATTTTTGTTGTTTGCTTGGTATCTTACCAGCCTTGGAGTGGTGTTGTCAAATGATTGAGTTTGCTTCTTGGTGCCAACCTAGTTGGGATTGAGAAGTTAAGCTATGATGATGTTTGCACCTTCTCCTTTTTTTCTATTTTTTCCTTTATTGTTGTATCGTCTGTACTTTGTATTGGTTGATTTATCAATAAAGGTTCTCTTTTGATTGATCAAAACAAATAAATAAATAATAATGGAACCATCAACAACATCCCATTTATTTTCTTTCGTTTTAAATATTAAATCATTTCTTACCTTCCATACTATCGATTGAACTACAAAACACACTCCCAAATATTCCCTTCCAAATACCTGTTAGAGTTTCTTCTTTTTATCAGCAAAAAGGAATGAAAACTTTACTAATGTAAATTCATTGTACAAGAAAGAGTATCTATAAAGAAAGATGAGTGCTACAAGCATCACAGAAAAATCATTTGGTTGCATAATATAGAGACTTTGTGAAGAACCAACTGAACAAACGAAGCAGAAATAAAGCAAAAAAATAAATAAAAACAACCACCCAACCAACCACTCAATGCAGCAATAGTCGCAGCACACAAAATAAGGAAGCACCCTACATTAAATTGACCTTTCCAATTGCAAACAATAGAAGCAGCACCTTAGTTCAATGAAAAACAATTACCTTATTGTTTGCGCCTTTGTTATCCCTATAATAGCCGAGAGTTGGTGAAGCACCAACTGAACAAACAAAAAAAACATGATATAAAATTGTAAAATTTTACAATTTTAACGCATGTTATAAAATTACACAAATTTTGCAGTTAGAGTATGGTTCATTTTAGCATCAAAAAAATTAAAACTAAAAAATTTTACAATTTTTATCGCCTATAGCTAAAACTTGAAAAAACTTATTTAGAATTTGAAAATTTTTTCATTAAAATAAGAAAAGAGAAGTGTGTAGTAGAAGGGAAAAAAAATTAAAAATTTGAGAGATCGAAAGAAGCACAGATATAGAGAGAATATTGTACTCCGACAACTATTTTTAGTTTAGATTTGATCGGATTTGATATAGATCTACTCATTCGCCGGAAACTCATCTCATTCGTCATTGATAAGGGCGAAGTAAAGAGTTGGTGGTTGCCGATGAACCCTAATTGGTTGCCGGTGACTACATATCAGAAAGAGAAAGAGAAGAAGGAAGGCGTGGTAGCCGATTGCCAAATATCAGAAAGAGAAATAAAGAGAAGAAGGGAGGCTCGCAGGACCTTTGGGTCTACTCAAAAGGTTTTGAAATTAAATAGAGTATACATCTTTCAAAGAAGACTTGTGAGTAATTTGCCCAAAAATATATTCATAAGACCTTATACCCTCTTTACCAATTTCTTTAAAAAATTATGAATTAAAAATTCAAAAACTGTTTTTGAATACTTCAAAACCAAACAAAGTTGTAAAAATTGTTTACTCATTACAGACTCGTTGTCCGAATTTAAATTTAACATTTTTTTTCTCACTATTTTCAAAAATATTTTTTTTATTAATTCAAAATACCAATTTATTTTGTTTTAAATTTTTATATGAATTAACAAATAACTTTTTTACAAAGTTTCATAAAAAATAAAATAAAATCAATTAACTTGAAAATATGATGTACTGCATATTTCAACATAGATATTGATTCAATTAATGTAGCTTTCCTACGAGAAATAAATTTAATTTAAAATAATTTTGGGAATAGAGATAAATTTAAAATAATTTTTAAAATAGAGATAAATTTAGAATAAATTTAAAATAATTTAAAAAATTTAATTAAACAAATAAACTTTTAATTTTGGGAAGTCAAAAATTATTTTGAGAGCTCAAACCCAAAGGGGTCGTAACTTCCAAAGCTTGGAATATGATATGTCATAAATCTATTAGGAAACTTCGCTGAACAAAAATGGTAAAATACATGCAATTCACATAAATAGAAGAATAGTCAATCAGTCAAGGGTTGAATTCCACATGGTTTCTTAAGCGGTTTTACTACTACTTTCAACGAAAAGTAATTGTGTGGCACCAACCGCGCAATTTGAGCTGAATTAGGTTTGTTTTGAGAATTAATTATTTTAATTGATTTTTTAAATATTTATTAAAAAATATAAAAAAAATAAAGAAATTAATGTTATAATTTATAACGATTTTTTTGACTACTAACCCAAGTCTTCAAACGGGGCATTATAGATTCTACAATTTTTTATTACATGTATTATCATATATGGAGGGAATCAGGTGGCCAAACTTTTGAGTCTATTTCAAGTTTTATTTTGATAATTTAAATTGTTTATGTTTTAAGATATATCGATTGTAATATATTTATAAAAAAAAAATAATTAAATTGATCGAATGTCGATAATCCTTTAATCAAATCACATTTATATCTAAAAAAATAAATGATAAGTATAATTTTAAAAATAAAAATTAATATAAATATTATTTGATGAAAGAACTATCAATGTCTGATCAATTTAATTTTTTTATAATTATGTTGTACTCGATATACCTTATATAGCGATCCCGGGTTTACCTCTTGTTGTATAGTGATCTGGACGTGTGTCCGTGGATGTTAGTAGTTGATTATTATCTTGTTTGTATCTTTTCCTACTTTGTATTTGAGTTATAGGATGTGTTAGGCAAGTTTGGAACAGGTTGGTTGAGCTTAGGAACCAAGTCTAGTTGTCCAGATTTTGGCTTGTCCGCTCGAGCGGGAATTTGGGCGCTCGAGCGAGGATTACACCCATTCAGTATTTCCTGTGTATTGTTGGGCGCTCGAGCGTGGAATTGGCCGCTTGAGCGAGAGTTTGTGTGTGCCGCTCGAGCGGAGAGTTGAGCGCTCGAGCGGGGAACCTGTCTGCAAAAGTGCTGGGAGTGTGCATCCGACGCTCGAGCGGGGTATTGGCCGCTCGAGCGGGAGTCTATGAGTGCTGCTCGAGCGGAGGTTTGGACGCTCGAGCGGGGCGACTGGGTTAAAGCTCCGTGTTTTGACTTTTTAAAATGACTTTTTCATTTCACTTCTCTTCTCTCTCATACTTTTCCAAAAACCCCATTGTTGAGCTTCTCTCTCTAAATCCTTCCCTTCTCTCTAGGGATTGATCTAGTAAGAGTTGTTTCCTCACCTTTGGCCTTTACAAAAAAGTTGTTGATCATCGAGGGCTATCTTTTGATCCGAGAAATTTGCGATTTGGAGCATTTCCATTTTCTTCATCTTCTTCATTGGGTTCCATCTTTGGAGGTAGGGATTCCTACTCACTATTATGGTCTTTGACTTAGATTTTTGGTTGTTTTGGTAAAGTGTTGAAGTTGGTTGATTTTGGGACTTAGGGTTTCAAAATGGTATAATAGAGGGTTTATTATTTGGATTCTTAAATTTGTATTTTGGGTTTCAAAATGATGATTTGGGTGTTGGTTGTTGATATTTGAACCTATGGGTTAATATTGAGGGTTGAGAAAGAAAACCCTAATTTGTATATAAATTAATTGGTATAATTAATTTGGAAAGTTATGGATTTTATGAAATCGAATTGGAATTAATGAAATTGATTCATTATATTGTGAAGTGGTGGAGTTGGATTTATTAATCGCTCATTTTTGAAAAACATGGTTATTTTATCTGTTGGAGCTTTTATTTTCTGTTTAGAAATATTTGCTTGGGCTACCGGTGGAGGGTAGTTTTGATTGTTGTAGATAATGCATGATGATTAGGCAAATTGAAACTAATCAAGTAGATAAGTCATAGAGTATAATGGATGAAAGAATGCACTAACGTTACGTGTTGATTGAGTATGTATATGACATTTGCGTATATATAATATATATATATATGTTGTGTTGTGTGGAAGGAGATAGGGGATGTACTCCACGGTTTAGGGGAAGATAGGGGATGGACCTCTAAACCGGTTGTTGATGGGGAGGAGATAGGGGATGGACTCCACTGATACAGCTTATATGCTTGTTAGTAAATGTGTTGATATAGCTAATACGCTTATCTATTGAAAAGTGGATACAGCATGTATACTTATCTGTTGTGACGTTGATACAACTTTTATGTTTATCTATTGTAAATGGAAAACGTTTAATATGAGTCACTGTCTCATATAAGTGGTTGGCCAGGTTCTGAGCCGTTGATATAAATTGTGAAGTTGATAAGAAATGGGTTATGAATTGATTTATGGGAATTGAACATTTATCAATTGCTAATGTCTTAGTCATTGCTCATACTGTGTTTAGCATATCTCTACTGGGCGTTGGCTCACCCTATACGGGACATCATTTTCAGGTACTGGTAGCATGCCACCTCCAAGGACATAGCTTGGATGATGAGGATGAGAGTTGGAGACTCTTTTATTTCTTTTGTTTGTATTACATGTACATCAAGCCAAGGGCTTCTTTTGTATAGAGTTAGTACTCTTTTTTGTGTGTAACCAAGTGTTAACTTGGAAAGCTGCAAGCCCATAGGGCATTTGCTTTTCTTGTTAACATGTAATACTTTTGTAAGAACTATTCTGATGAATAGAAATAGTTGATTTCTCTTGTATCAATTCATGTCTTTAGTGATGGGTTTTATGTGTTTTTTTGAGGGCATTACACTTTAAAAAGTGAACGCTTAAATTATCAAAATAAATTTTGAAATAGGCCTAAAAGGTCACACAACCGTGGCTGCTGTAGGGGTGCACAAGAGTCACCCCAGGTCCTATATAGAGCGCAATTTTTTTTAAAGGAAAATTATGAAAATAAAATTTAGAATTTGACCATTATAACAAAATAAATTCTAAATTTTTAATTTTGTCAATTTTAAACTCTAATTTTTTTATTTATTTTCAATCTAGACCATTTGCGTATTTTTGTTAAGTAAAACAGACAGAAAAATAATATTTTAATAATTAAATTCAATTTAATTATAGATAAATGTCTAAAATACTATTTTTTTTGCTCAGTTTAATAATTAAAATATTATTTTTTTCGTTAGTTTTACTTAACAAATATAGATAAATGGTTTAAATTGAAAATAAATTAAAATTTTATATTTAAATTGATCAAATCAAAAATTCTAAATTTATTTTGTTATAAAGGTCAAAACATTAAGGGTTTGTTTGGTTTGTTTTTGGGAGAGTAGTTTTTGAAAATTATTTTGGAGAGAGAGTTTAGAATTTTTTTTGATTTGTTTGGTTGTGTATTTTGAAAGTAGTTTTGGAG
Source organism: Camellia japonica (assembly GCA_030407325.1). Classification (NCBI taxonomy): domain Eukaryota; kingdom Viridiplantae; phylum Streptophyta; class Magnoliopsida; order Ericales; family Theaceae; genus Camellia; species Camellia japonica. The sequence goes on along the minus strand of JAPPVO010000002.1, from coordinate 217,437,209 downwards.
TTTGGGAGTTTGTAATGATTTGATGTTTTGTTATAATTAAGTAGATGTGTGTGAGAGAAAAAGTGATTGAAAATGAGAGAGGAGAGAGAAGAAGTGATTGATTGATAGGTAAGAGAGAGAAAGTGATTTTGAAAAATTTACAAACCAAACAAATTTTCTAAATTTTTTTTCTCAAAATCACTCTAGAAATTCAAACCAAACATACCCTAAATCTTTTTTTGTCATTTCCTATTTTTTTTCTTTTTTTTTTTTTAGGAAAATTCTATACACCACAATATTACCTCTTTATACATATTTTCTCATTATACCATTAAGAAATAATTGAAAATCTCATTACACCCTTTATAATACTAAAATTAGTCCTAAATTAAACCCTTTTCAAAATTCCTACAGATTTTTCTCATTAAACCTATTCCTTTTGAATTACTCAGATGTTATATTACTGAACAAACTATATTTGTCTAGCTATCTAGTGTCGCACGTTTACCGATTCATTTTCCTTAAAACATCATTTTTTTTCTCACTAAATTTATGATGGGCTTGTTCGGTTATCCATTGTCAAACAATTTATATTATTTCAGTGTCATGTTGCCAAACAAATAGATTCGTTTAGCCATTTGTTACTGCACGTTTACAGATTCACTTTCCTTAAAACATCAAGCATCCATAAAAATATGAAATATACAAAGATTCATAAAATTTATCAATACAAATATCTTTAAATTTGTCAATACAAACATTTATAAAAACACATTGAGATTGTTATCACAATCCATCTATGTATAGTTTTGGTAGTTACTCTATTAGGGCTGACAAGCATGCGGAATTGATCAATATGGATAGTATATACTTTCTCCCATCCATTAGCACAAGGGTGATGAAGATGAATCCAATTAATTGCTTTCAGAGGTATTGGATGATCAGGAAACAAATAGATCTAACAAACCATTAACAATCCACTATTAACCTTACTGCAATGAATAGAAATATAATCATTCAAAGTAAAAAAACTAAAAATGTCAGAAAAATGAAACTGAAAAAGTTTAGCAGCGAGTTACCGGACATGTATTTTTTGTTCGACTTTAGGTTACTGAATATGTATTTTTTGTTCAGCATTGGGTTACCGTCTATGTATTTGTTGTTTGGTAGTATGATTCCAAACTATTTAATTTTGTTCGGTTCTAGTACACCGAGCAAAGTTGAATAATCCTCAAAATAAAACGAAAACATAAAAATAAAGAAAAAAAACTCATCATTTCACTTTTTTACTGGTCTTTTATCACCATTTCTTCGTCCATTATTATTATTTTTTTTAATGATCAAAGCGCTATTATTTTCCCTTTTTCAAAGTAGATATATAGTAGAGAAATGAGAAAGGAAGGGGAAAAAAATAGGAATTGAAGTGTAACGAGTGTAAAGAGATAATTAAATCTATTTAATTTTTATCTTGTGTTCTTAAAGGTAATTTCACACATAAATATAATTAGAAAACAAATATATTTCAAAGGAAGAATGTAAAGAAATAAATGTATTATGTAAGTAAAATTTTGTTTTGTTTTATTTTGTTTTGAGTTTTTTTTTTTTTAATCAAGTCAAAACAAGCAAATACTAATAATAGGGAAAGCAACTAAATGAAGACCAAATGCAAAAAGTCATGTCAGGCCAAATATGAAGTAACAAGTAGTATGAAATCTTGCACATCAAGGTGCGAAATTCCACGAGTTGGGGTCAATAAATAATGGACGTCTCAACTTCACAAGCTAAGAAATTTTGAAAAAAAATTAAAAATTAAAAATAAATAAAATATCCTCAATTCCATTACACAAACAACAAAACAAATGAGTAATCCACAAGATTCTTTGATCATTTTACAATACTATGGGGACATAATTTTGGATTGTCTATATGATCTAAGTTGTTAGTTGAGGTGCCGTATGGGTGGTTTAGGATTGTCGAGATATGATGCAATCATATCAAAATTTGAAATATTTGAACAAAGGACCATAGTCTTAGATGATATCAGATTACCTGTTTGAGTGGATTCTTAAGAACATTCCTATCTCTCCCCCTAAACCCACCCCTTACCTATTGTAAGAGGTTGAAATCCCTTATACATCTCCATTAGCTCCCCTAAACAATTCTTTAAACTAATTTTTGCTACAGTGGCTCCCTATTTATAGAGAGTCACTGTAGCTCCCTTGTATGTATATATATATATATATATTTGCTTTGCTTTGTTTTGTTTAGGGACTACAGTACACATTTATGATTTTTATTTTTTTTAAATTTATAATTAAAATTTATATTTTAATAAAATAGAGAAAAAAATAGGGAATTTGTTAATAGAATAGGGAAAGAACAAGGAGTTTGTTAGGAGAAGTAGATGAAAAAATAATTCTTAAAATAATATTTTAGGTTAAAATTTAGGTAATTTGCTATGGAGGCTCTAAGAGAGTTAATCCTATTCCAAATTGAAAGAGCCCTTGATAAGTGATATACTTGAAAATGATAAGAGTCTTATAAAGTGAGATTTTTAAGGGACGAAGGTACTGATGATTATAAAAAGTAGGCACTTCATGGGTTTAAGGTATGTTTTGTATTGAGAGTTGTTTATTTGTGCCGATATCTTGTGAGATAAGTTCACTGACTTGATTGTTAGAGTGCCCTCGAGTAGATGAGCCACCAGTCTTATTGTTTTTCTTGTATGTAAGTATTGGGCTTCTCTATTCTTGCACGTGCTCTACGACTTAGTTCTCATGATCTCATACTTAAATATTTTGTATTTAAATATGTACGGGTATTAAATGAGACAATTATACCATTTTACCTAATTAATTTACATAATTACCTTCATTCTCTCAACGTATTGTTTAAACATGAAGTAAGAATATTTAGATTTAGGTGATGTTTGGACAAGGTTAACGAAGAGTAAACAAACATTTTAGTTTAAAAAAGACAAAAAGAAAAAAGATAACAACATTATTTTCATCCCTTTAATTAACTGTATAAGTCAAAACATTATGAAATTTATATTTCAAAAAACTATGGTGTAACTGTATCATAATTATAGTTTAATTATAATTTATTAATTAATTGTAAGAGATCAATATAATTTATTCTAAGATAATATTTGATTAAAAAATTTGAGTAAGAATTTATAAAATGATTCTTTTATACTTTGGGCTTTCTCTTCACAAAATACTCTTTGAATCCTTAATCCAAATATAATAATCTAAAGAAAAAATCATAAAGTAGAGGAAACAGAAACGGAAACGGAAACGGAAACGACGAAGAAGTTGCTTCACATGATTTTCATAAAGTATAGCAAAAAAGACATGGTTTTCATAAAGTAAAGCAAAAAAGAAAAAGAAAAGGAAAAGCAGAAGAAGTTGCTTCACATCGGGTTAGGATTCTCTTCATTGCATAGTTATAATAGAACATCTTCATTACATTATTTAACGGTTGTAAAAATATTATTTCAATAAATATAATAATCATAAATTCACATTTCTATTTTATAGTCATAGGATATGTAATAGACATCTTTCATTACAAATTTAGAATGGAGAGGATCCTAATCCTTTCAACTCTGCTTTTATATTGTTCTAAATGTTTTAAGTTGTATCAGTCTGTTTAGTTTCAATTTTTAAAAACTATTTTTTGAGTTTTAATTTGTATTTTTTTTATTTTTATTGAACTTTTTAATATTTCAATCATTTTTGTATTTTTTTAGATGTACCTAAAAAGTAAAATATTTGTAAAAATAAATTATAAAAAAATCAATAAATATAACAAAATATGAAAATGTACTTATATATATATATATATATTTTTTTTATTTTTTGTATTATAAAAATTCACAAATATTATACTTTTTAAATTTATCTACATTATGTGTAGGACTGGGTTTAAGGTTTCGGATTTAGAGTTTTAGGTTTAGCATTTAGGATTTAGAATTTAGAATTTGGGGTTTAGGGTTTAAGATTTAGGATTGAGAGTTTAAGATTTAGGAATTGGAATTTTATGGTTTACGATTTTAGGATTTAGAGTTTAGAATTTAGGATTTAAAATTTAAGGTACGCATAATCACCTTTCAAAAAAATAATAAAAACCAAACTAACACAAAAAAAAAAAAAAAAAAAAAAAAAAAAAAAATCATGATTCGAGGCATTCGAGCCTCGAATCCTCGAGGCCTCTAGCACGGTTGCAAACTAAATTATGGTGGAATATGACTGTTATCAGTACCATTCTTTAATCAATTTACAAAGAAACAAAGAAAGAAAGCAAAATCTCTGCCACGAAGAAAAAGGCTTCAGATCCTCTATCCCACTAGCCCGTACCAATTTTTTGTCGCATTATTCTTGTGTCACCACGTGTAAAAAGGTAAAAAATTATCAAATTTATATTTCAAAAAAAAAATGGTATAATTATACCGAAATTGTTATCGAATTATAATTTATTAATTAGTCACATCGATATTGTTTATCCTAAGACAATGTTTGGATAAAAAAAATTGAGTAAGAATTTATTAAATTATTCTTTTATACTTTCCCTCCACACATTACACTTCAAATCCTTAATCTAAAGAGAATCATAAAGTAAAGTAAAAGAAAAAGGGAAAGAGGAAGAAGTTGCTTCCCCTCTAAGTTGTGTATCCTGTTTAGTTTTGAGTTTTGAATTTGTACACGTTACGTTTTTGTGGATTTTTTTTCATATTTTAATCATTTTTTTTAGATACACATAATCTATATGTACTTGAAAAATACAAAATTTGTGAAGAAATCTATAAATAAATAAATAAAAAGAAGCAATAAATACAAGAGAAATACAAAAATAAACTAAATTTTGGTTTTTTTTTTTTTTTTGTATTCTTCGAATTTAATAAGTTTTTAAAAGATTTTATTAGCAAATTTTGTACTTTTTAATTGTAACTAGATTAGATGTAACTAAAAAGCAAAAAAAAAAAAAAAAAAACTTAAATTATTAAAAAAATACAGTGAAAATAAAAATACACAGAAAAAAAAAAAAAAAAACTCAAATTTCTAAAAATGGGCCATAATCAAACGAGAGAGAGAGAGAGAGAGAGAGAGAGAGAGAGAGAGAGAGAGAGTTGATTTCAGTGATGAACTATGTGAGTGTGATGCTGAGAGAAAACAAGAAAGAGATGTGAGCAGGGAGCCTGATGAACTATGCAGTAAACAAGTCCAAGGAATTGTCGGTGGTGGTAGGGAACATGGGTGGGAATTTAGTGGGTACGGCGGAGGAGAAGTGGAAGGAATTGGTGTCATGACCCAAACCCGCCTCAAAAAATTTAGATCATAACCGGCCAGTAATCACTTGATTACCTTCGGCCTTATACAAACATACAGAGTAAATATAATAATGGGGTTATAAATGGAAGCATACAACAAAAGAGAAGCCCATTGAGCTTTGCCAATATGAGCAAAATTATAAAGTCAACCTCATAGCACATTTACATCATATACATGCCCATGCAAAAATATTAGTACCATAAGAAATTTATACATATCGTTTGCAAACTCAAGACCATAGTAACAAAAACAAAATGAAGTCAAAGTATGGTATGAGTCAAAGATAAAACTCCATCTTGGAGGCATGACTTGACAAGCTACTGAAGCTAACTCTAAGGATGGGCTCCACGTTGCGGATCACCTACATATGCATACATAATATTGAGTGAGCTAAACTCAATGAGTAATAATACAGTGAAGCAATATAAATAGATGATCATAAGATCCATAATCAAATACAGAACAGCCTCGGGCTCAATATGACACGGAACGGCCTTGGGTCCATCATATAAACAAAATGGCCTTAGGCCCATTATATAAACAGAATGGCCTTGGGCCTATTATATAAAAAAAATGGCCTTAGACCCATCGTATCAAAATGACCTCAGGCCCACGAAGGTACAGAACGGCCTCGGACCAACATATTAACAGTTGTTTAGAACGACCTGAGTCCAATCACATATGATTATATCATTAATAGATTGGCCTCGGGCCCACATATTATACAGAACGGCCTCGAGCCCAAACACATCATAGTATAAACAAAATGAACTTAGGTCCATATTACACCTGTCATATAACTTTTATGAATTTCATTCATTTCGATCAAAACCTAAGGTTTTGTACAAATCGCATTTCATAGCTCAAAGTAATCAATTAAGATCATGTCTTTAAAATACTATTACTTACAGCGTGTTTGATCTTGTGGTGTTTCCTCCAGCACACGGTCACACAAACATTTCACACACACATTTGGTAAATCATTTGTTCAATTCGTACACTTTTCTTTCATAATTCACAACCTTCTTTACTGAGATTCTAATCATCATTTCACTCCCGAAAGGTTTAAATAAAGTTGGGAATGCGTCTAGAACGTCTGGATTATCGATACAAGAAAGTAGGGTTTTCTCCCCTACCTGGCCGCACGTGCGGCCGGTCCAACCGCTCGAGTGGTCTGGCTCTGCTCATGCAGAAATGCTAGCTGCTCAAGCAAGCAAAATGCAGCTCACCAGATTTGTGCATGCTCCGTTCGTGCGGAGTCCGTAGTCGTACGAGCGGTCTAGACACACCCAGGCAGTTTGAAAATGACACAAAAATACAAACTTTCCAAACTCATTTCCAACCTCAAATTCATGCAAAACCAACCCAAAACATGATACACTAGCATGATTCAAAGGTAATTCCAACTCAAATACATCAATCTTGTTCCAATATCAAATTCATGGTCTCATCTTTTTCATTCATTCATACATTATATACACAAGTTCAATATATATACAAACATGGTGATTCTTCCAACAATTCTTGGTTATATGAATCCTCTAGGGTTTATTTCATGGATTAATCACAAGAATGAACTCATATCAAACAAAAATGAAGAGATTAGAGTTCAATTACATACATTTACCTCTAGTCAATACACAACTCCAAACTCTAGCTCAAAATTCCCAATTCCTTCTTAATTCTATGACAAAGATGAGTTAAAGACAAGGAATGTAAGTAAATTAACATACCTCAACTCAAATCTAAGGTTTATTCCTTGATTTTCTTCAAAATCCCTAGCTTTCCACTTCCTCTAACTCTCACTCTCTTGAGCTCTCAAGCAAGAATGAAGAACATAAGGCTAAACACATATAACCTAACATATAAAATGTGATTTAATTATTAGGGTGAATTACATTAATGGTCCCTATAGTTTGGGACTTGTGTCATTTTGATCCTTGACTTTTTAATTGTGACACATTTGACCATAAATTTTGAATCTTGTTCCAAATAAGGACAATAGAAGATACTATTGGATTTTTCAAGGGCAAAATCATCAATTTGATAAAATATAAATTAATTTGACAAAAATAAATGTCAAAAAATTATTTTTGAATTTTTAAAAATTATTTCTACCTACTAAAGATAAAATTATATAAAATTGAAAAATCTTTTAGACATTTATTTATTTTTTTTACCAAATTATTTTTTATTATGTACTTGGATGATAATCATGTAAAATTAATTTTTCAAAATTAATCATGTAATTTTTATCAATTTTATATAATTTTATTTTTGGTGAGTAGAAATAATTTTTAAAAATTTTAAAATATTTTTTGACATTTATTTTTGTCAAATTAGTTTATATTTTATCAAATTGACGATTTTGCCCTTGAAATTAAGCAAGGGTATGCTCAATTGTCTTTATTTGGAATAAGATTCAAAATTCAGGGTCAAATGTATCACAATTAAAAAGTTAGGGACTAAAGTGACACAAGCCCTAAACTATAGAGACTGTTAGTGTAATTTGCCCTAATTATTACGAATCGTAATTTTTCCAAATTTCACCATAAGCTCTTGTAAACACCTTATTTTTTACGGCCCTTATGACTTAGATGTCCTTGTAGGTACACCTGATGATGAGTTTGTTTGCTCGCCATGTGCTCAAAGTCCTCAGCAGAACGCCACAAATTTGAGCCTTTCAAACCCTGTATCCTTTTTGTCTCATTTTTGGACCATGCCTTGGTCTTTCCAGCTTGCAATCTTTGGTGGCCTGCTGGACATCCCTGGAGGCTGCCGGACATAATTTTTGTTCTGCTAGCCATTGACGTGCCTTGCCGGCCACCAATGATGGTCGGCCGGCCGGCCACCAATGTTTTCTGCAGATATTTTCTGCCAACTGTGCCAGCTGTTTGCACAGATGCTTGCATCTGTCCACACGTGGAGAGCTGGATCTCTTTGTAGAAATTTTATGTTTTCTATATATAGAGACCCTCTCTCTCTCTTGTAGCAAGGTTAGAAAATTTAGACTCAAAAATTTTTCTCTCTCTCTACAATTCTCTCTTTCTCTAGCAAATTCTCTACACTTTTGCGCACTTACACTACACTTTTGCCTACACCTCTTTGATCAAAGTTGATCGCCTTTGAGCTAAGGTTCCTTGAGGCCTTGTTGGAGCTCTTGAAGTTGGTTTTGGCTTGAATTATTGCCTAGAATCACTCTTCTCTTCAAGAGGTATAATATTTGCTTTATTAGCTTGTTTTGCATACTTGTTCTTCTATCTTTTTCTACTGTTTTTGGGCTATTAAAAAATTCTCTTTTTATGGGCTAAAATTGGTGTTTTAGGCTATTTAAGGTTAGGGGGTGGCTCACCTTTCTTGATTCCTTGTTTGTAAAGCTTTTTCACCTTTATTTCCCATTTTCAAACCTTCTTTTTTTGGGTCTTTAAACACTGATTTTCAGAGCTTTTTTAGTGATAAAAATCATGTTTTGAAGTCCAAATTTGGAGGGGTTAGCCTCCCCTCCTTTTGTCTTGTTTGCTAGCCTAGTTGGTGCCATGTGTTAGCTTATTTTTCTAGCTTGTTATAGCTCAATTCTAGCATATTTTAGCCTCTGATTTGGACTGTTTTAACTCTGTTTTTGGTTGTTTAAGTCATTTAAGTCTTGTTTTGCATGCTTCTAGTGTAATAGTCCTCACAAGCTTCATGTTTTAGGCCTTTAGACATCACTTGTTTGAGTTGATTTCATGTTTTAGTGCTTTTCATACTTCATTTCAGCACTAATCATTTCTGTAACCTCCCTCATTTCTTGGCTTTTTAAGTTTTCTTTGAAAGAGGTTTTCAAGTCACTTGTTTGCCTAAGTGTGAAATTGAAGTTTCATACTTAATAGTTTAATCCCTTAGGAGATTCATTACCAATGGTGTGAGGCTTCTGTCATACCCAAAGCAACTTGAGTTTTGAGCCCTCTTTCCATTAGAGGACTTTAATTCACCCAATGGACTTAATTGGATTAAAGAATGATTGGTAAGTTAAAATGAGTAACTAAAACTTGGGATTAAAAAATGAGCAAGATAATAACTTGTGTGTTCAATCGGACGTTAATTGAACATATGGAACTTGGACCATTTCATACTTGTTAGTGATGAAATGATCCAAGTCTCCAAGGTCTACTTCTTTCCTTGATCTTTCATGAAAGGAGGAGGTTTGTGTCTTGTTTTGCATTTATTGAGCTTACACATCTTGAATCACAAGCCATCATGCAATGAAATTTCTTGAGTTGGTGGTTTGTGGCTTAAGGTTCATCACTCCTTGGATTTGCTCATGAAAAAGAGGGATGAGTTGTGTAGACAATCCTTGAAAATACCTGTATATGCTTTGTTTGTCCTCTGTTGTAGCAAGATGAACTAGTGCATCAGTGGCCGGCAGGCCACTCTCCATGATCGCAGGTGGCCGGCAGAGCACCATTAATGGGTAGGTGGCCGGCAATATTCACCAGTGGCCGGCTGGCCACTGATGCAAGTCTCAACAGAATGTTGGTAAGGTGGAGCAAAATGGTTCTGGAAGTTTTCAATTGTGTAAACAGAGGCTTTCGGAGCAAAACAAAGTCTTTTCAGGTGGAAACCGAGCATGCGCGCGCACGTCTCTCGCTTCCCGAGACGGAATAGTTAATTACTTAGTTTAAATATTAGTTGCAATTGTCTTGTAATTATTTAATTAGTTAGCTTACTAGTTAGTTAATTCAAGTGTTGTAATAATTAGTTAATTAGTTTAATTATTTATTTCATTCGGTTTTGTACTAATTAGCTTAATTAGTTAAATAGTATAGCTTAGCTAGTTAGCTTGATTCATTCGGACTCTTCTTTGTGAGAGTGTAATGTAATAATGTGTATGTCTTCCAACCCTACATCTTTCTCCCTTTTACTTAACCGCTTTCGATGGTTAGTTTAGGAGCATCATTTTCAATTAGCATATCTTATGTTTGCATACATTTATCTTGTTTTGCATGCACCGAGACTCGACACATCATTCAAACTGCATTGTCATTTCAATACTTTCTTTGAATACGTGTTTAAATCACATGTTATTGAATTGCCTCATATGCCATATTAGTAGCTGAGCCTATTAATTGCATACCGCATGTGTTGCATTAGTCATCTTGTATAGTTAGGAATCATGCATTTTTTCTAACACTTTTGTTTTATCTTGGCTTGGAGTACTAGGTGTGAGTGGTTGATTGCCATGTCTAGCATGTTTGCCATGAGGCTAAGTGCTTAATTGTTATAACTGTTTGAATGCCTATGGATGAAGGCACTACAAAAATTTCAATTTTTTGCGACGTCAAAATGTCGTCGCAAATACTCATAATGCCGTCTCAAAAACCTTTTTGCGACGGCAAACGAGGGGTCACAATAGAGGGCATTGCTAAAACCTTGTAGCAACGGCACTGTGGCGTCGCCATTTTTTTTGCAACGACAAATGTTGCCTTTTGCGACGGCATTCTGATGTCGTCTATAATATGTAAAAAAATTGAGATTTTTTACGACGGCACTGTTTTACCGTCGCTAAAAGTGTTATTTGAGATGGCAAAAAAAATGTCGTCGCGAAATGTTTGTTATTGCGACGGGATACTGTCGTTACTAAAAGATTATTTGAGACGAAAAAAAATACCGTCACTAAAAGATTATTTGAGACGGCAAAAAATACGTCCCGAAAAGTTTTTTATTGCGACAAAATAATGTTTTTTGAGACGGTGTGGCGCCGTAGCCAAAAAAAAAAAAAACCTGCAATTAAATTATTAAAAATATGAAAGTTACCTATATTAAATGAAAAATATTTGAAAATGAAACCAATAGTTGCATAATAATATAAAAATTCTAGTATAAAAATAACAATTTATCCATAATAAAAATATTCTTGCATTAATAACTACACATCGTCAAAATTACCCCACTACATAATGTTGCATAATACATATATAATGTTTAAATAGATAATATTGTTCACAATTCAAAATAACATAAATCAAAAACAAAATTTTTCCTCATGATTCTTCCGTGGGTAACAAAAACAAAAGTTAGTCGCATTCTTCACAGACATGCATTCCACAAGAAACAAAATCCTACTCGAGAAATATCTGAAAACAAAAAATAAAAATAATTAAGGACAATAAAATTATGTGTTAATATGTTAATTACAAAAATAAAAATAAAAATTTAACTACTATATAATTACAAAGATAATTAAGTAAATAATTTTGGCTAGACCAAAATCTGGCTCTAACTCTCAAACCGGGAACCCAATTCGAGTTCCGTCTTTCCCATTAGTCTCTCGTGCCTAAGCGGTCGTGTGTGCCAAGTTTCGTGCTAATCCGACGCCGTTTGGTGATTTTGGGGCATCAACACCTTGAATTCAAGTTTCTTAAGGAACTAGTTTGCTTAGAGTGAAATCTGGCTCTAACTTCCAAACCAGGAACCCAATTCAAGCCTCTCTTCTCCCACAAGTCTCTCATGCCTAGGCAGTCGTGTATGCCAAGTTTCGTGCTAATCCGACACCGTTTGGTGATTTTGGGGCGTCAACACCTTGAATTTAAATTTCTTAAGGAACTAGTTTGCCTAGACCGAAATCCGGCTCTAACTCCCAAACTGGGAACCCGATTCAAGCCTCGTCTTCTCCCACAAGTCTCTCGTGTCTAGGCGGTCGTGTGTGCCAAGTTTCGTGCTAATCCGACTTCGTTTGGTGATTTTGTGACGTTAACATCTCGAATTCAAGTTTTTTAAGGAACTAGTTTGCCTACATCGAAATCCGGCTTTAACTCCTAAACCGGAAACCCAATTCGAGTCCCATCTTCTCCCACAAGTCTCTCATGCCTAGGCGGTCGTGTGTGCCAAGTTTCGTGCTAATCCGACGCCTTTTTGGTGATTTTGGGGCGTCAACACCTCGAATTCAAGCTTTTTAAGGAACTAGTTTGCCTAGACTAAAATCTAGCTCTAAGTCCCAAATCGGGAACTCAATTCGAGTCCCGTCTTCTCTCACAAGTCTCTCGTGCCTAGGCGGTCGTATGTGCCAAGTTTCGTGCTAATCCAACGCCGTTTGGTGATTTTAGGGCGTCAATACCTTGAATTCAAGCTTCTTAAGGAACTAGTTTGCCTAGACCAAAATCCACCTCTAACTCCCAAACCAGCAACCCGATTCGAGTCCCATTTTCTCCCACAAGTCTCTCGTGCCTAGGCGGTCGTATGTGCCAAGTTTCGTGCTAATCCGACGCCATTTGGTGATTCTTGGGCGTCAACACCTCGAATTCACGAAGCTGAAAAAGAATGACAAAAATATTACTTGAAACCCTTCCACGAGGCTGAATTCAATGTTAATGGTAGGCATGACCTTTTACACCTTGAGTTTTGCTTCTTTGTGTGGTTAAATTCCAGTCCATATGAATAAATAAGCAAAAGCAAACCTAAAATGCACTTCCATATCTATGATGCCATAAACACATCAAAATGCTTGTATTTTTTAACCACTCAAAATCTCATATTAATAGCAAAAGGAGCAATCAAGATTCAACTACCTACTATATTTGCATCCATTACCAGTTCAGACACTAGATTCAATTAAATTAATATAGTAAACCATCAATATGCATAGAACATAATTTGCTAGAAATCACATTAATATCAACAGTAAATGGAAAGCTACATCAAAGCATGCACACATGCAACTCTAGATGTGGTAGCAAGAAACTAATAATCATGATCATATTCAGAACCATCTCACTTGATTCCTATATGAGCAACTCACACCACGTTCATTTGCATAAAGCAACAACATAATTAAAATATATGTTTGATAGTATCAACAACAAGATAAGATCCATCACAATATAATCAAAACCCATGACAACATAGTCAAAATATGTGTTTGGTTATTCAAAAGTATTCATTTACCTACTCCGCTTCTTTGAACCAGATACTCCATCTTTGGAATTTTCACCTGTCATCTGCGAATGAATAAAAACCATATTTTTTTTTAATTAATGCGTGCACCCAACAGGGAAATTAGTATTAATCCATAATGCATAAGAAAACAATAATATATTAAATGACCAATTACATATAGAAAAACTATCTAAGAAAAGATTTATATAAGAAGTCCCTTAGTTGCACTAACCTTCAAAATCAATCTTTGGTGTGTGTGTATGTGTTGGGTTAGTAAACCAACAGGTTTTAAAGGACCTATTAGAAGCCAAACCTTTTTCTTCACCTCCTCTCTGAGCTGTTGAAAAGGAGCCTTCTTCTGCATAATAGAGAATAAAGTCATGTTTCGTCAAATGCTGGAGAAGCAAATCATAGATCCACTTCAATTCAATAGTCATATTCATAAATCTCCAAAAATAGGCATCAAAATTCAGAACTCATATGTTAAATAAAGAAATTAGTGTCATTAACATGATGGTGAATTATGTAATTAGTTCTATATTTGGCAGAATGTGCATTCGGAATAAATACACAATTATCAAGGATGGTGAATTATGTAATTAGTTCTACATTTGGTTGTTCTAGGAATTCTTGGTTCTACCCTTGTTCCTATTGAAGTCTTGGAGTTAGCAATCAATTAGCATGCTACCAACCGAGAGACAAAAAGTGGAAATTCTATGTTAACACAAATGGCTCAACACAATGTGAAATCGCAATCTTAAGGTTGATGTAACTGTGCTAACTTAAACAGATAATGGAATACATGAAAAATGTGAAGCCTCAGTCATAGGGTTGGGCAATTCTTTTGACAAACTGAGAGAAATTAAGTGTTATTGAAGAAAATAATTGAAACCTTCTCACAAAAATCTAAAGTAATTTACCAATTCCAAAAAAAATTATTGATTCCACAAAACATTATACTGGACCATAGGAATTTATTGAAATTATTAATTCAAATAGAAATTTAACATTTCTATAAACTAAACATAGCTTAAACCCTAATTCATTGAAATTATTAAGTCCAATAGGAAAAAAGAATCTGAGACAACATTTATTATCAATCTGATATGCAATTAATATACAAACACATACTCCATCAAACAAGTTATATATAGAAGTGGATACATGATGAAAGCACTAGCATCTAAATTATCAAAAAAAAAAAAAAAAAAAAGTTCAAAAATTGTTGATTTATTCTACATGATTGTAATTGAGATTCATTGTAATCACAAATAAAATAAAGGGGATTTTTTTTTCCAATCTTTGAAGGTTGCTCCCCTTTGGTCTTTCTATGGAGATAATTAAGAAAATTTACAGCTTTAATCCAATGTTGGAAAGCCAATTTCTATGCTTTGGCGTCCTTGGACAAACCCTTACCAACCTGCCCAACACAATTAACATGATAATCTTAAGTCACTTCGCTGAACACATAATAATATATTACAGATTCATGAAAAAATTTTAAAAAAGAGTTTGGTTATTAATAATGTAAAAGTTTACCACAGATGATTTTGTAATTATTTTTAGAAATTACACTGAATTGGGGAAAAAATTTAGAAGAAGAGAAAAAAGCAGATGACCTTGGAAGCATTCAACCTGACTTGACTCCAGCGAGAAGCTACGATCTCTGGTTTGGAGAAATTGAAGAATGAAATCGTACTGTGATTCAATTGAGCATAATCGATTTCTTGCCACCTTCAAAAGCATATATAAGCAAACATCTCTACTGCAATTGATTCGAGCTTATACATATATACATACATATAATAAAAAAATCAATACCCCCAACCAGAAATTGTTGAATCAAATGCCCTAATTCAAAACCCCTAACCAGAAATCGTTTAATTAAAATCCAAATAGTTTAATCAAATGCCCTAATTTAAGAAGTGTAGACGCCCCCGAACGCATCCCGGGAGAAGGGGAATGAGTGCGAATCCCCCCCGTTTTCATTCGATATTGGGTCACTACAGTTCGAAGGACTCAAATGTCACGGTTCTCAATCTTAAACCGAAGAGTCCAATTCTGGCAAATCGTTTTGAAAACAGATTTTTTGAAAGAAGTGCCAAACATGGACTGCTTCGCCAGATACAGAGTCGCCACCTAAATATTTTAAAATGGAAAATTTAGGAAACCCTGACTCGGTGCCAAAGGCCACGTGTCCGTCATCACCAAAGTTGCCTCGGCTCGGGAACTTGGGTACGATTGGAGAAGGTCACTTCGTGAGCACCCCCGCTCGCCCGGTTAAAGACCGGCCTCTACTAACCATGATATCTGATTTTGAAAACATTGCATGTTCTTATTCCGGTTATTAGCCTAGGTTACTATGTGATGCGCACAGCATACAAATATAGACTGAATCGCCTGAATTGGAACAAAACATTTCATGTTTGTTTGTTTGAAAATGCTTTGATGGTGCTACCCGCAGGTAGGCTAAGACGTGGATTTGCCACCCTCGGGTGGGCTTAGAAAATAGTGGTTTTGCCACTATCTAGTGGGCTTAAAACAAACATTTGATGAATTGTTCCAATTCAAGTAACTCAACCTCCACCCACAGGCATTCAAGGCAGTTATATCACATAAGCACATAGCCTCATGGTAAGCATGCTATCATGGCAACACTCACACGCATGCAAGGATGCTAAAGCATAAAACTCACCGAGTACTCCAAGCCAAAATAGAAGCTATGTTAGAAATCATGCATGGTCCTAAGTATACAGCAATGCCTAATGCAACACATGCAAAAATGCAACTATAGCAGGCTCGGCTATTCTAAACATGGCATATGAAATACTACAATTAACACGTACTCAACTTGGAATTGAAATACAAATGCAGTTTGTATGATGCGCCGAGCTCGGTGCGTGCAAAACAGATGAATGATGCAAATATGTTGTCATACTGTATGCTAATTGAAATATGCCCTATATCTAACCATCATAAGCGGATAAATAAAAGGGAGAAAGAAGTGGGGGTTGGAAGACATACATCACACTCACCCACACTTATTACAATTATGCCCTCGTGCAGAGGGTCCGAATAAATAATACAGTCCGAAATGAAAGAATAATACAGTCCGAAATAATAATACAAATTCCTAATTAATTAAATTAAATAAGAAAGCTGTAAAATTGGCGTGCAAGCCAGGGGCTGCCTTGACTTCGCTCCGGATAATGATATGATGCATCTTTGCGCGGAAATCCACTGGGATGCCCCGATCAGCCTCTGTTTGCAATGTTTCTCGAAATGCGTGCCAGACTCCGGAAAGTTGCTGATTCTTCATTTTGCTGCAACAGAGAGCAGGAAAGGGGCATAGCAATGTATTTCACAAATATATGCATGCCTCGATCCTCGTGCCACCAATCACGCATCTCGATGCATGATGGCCGAGGAGCCGATTTGCACAACTCAATATAGGATGAATGCACATGAATGTTACAACAAAACCTAACTCCATCATGGGTAATCCGGAGTGTCGGTGACTTGGGAATTGAGACCCGTTCTGTCACTCGGAGCACGGAACGCGCCTCGTTTCCCGTGCCCGGGCTAACTCCTATCCCGAACACGATGCAATATGCATGATATGCATGAATGCAACTAAAATGCAATCCTAACATGCACGATGCTATGAAAATGGGATGCCTCAAAATGCGTGCACGCGGGCACGCAAACCGAGGAAATGATCCTAAAGCATGAAACAGCATACGCAATGCAAATTGGGCTTACACTAACATGAGAGAGCCTCAGCCACACTCACATAAGAGGCCGATTGATGAAAATGAAGTGCCTCGAAATGCGTGCACACGGGCGCCAAACCGAGGCAATGGCCCTAAGGCATGAAATGATGTGAAAATGAGACATGGCATATGGCATATGGAAAATGCAAATTTCAGCAGCCAAAATGATGCAAAAACAGCCCCCGAATTATGACAAAATTACACCCGATGCCCGAAATGCTACGTTAAGCACCCGAAATGGCCTACAGCCCTATTAAACATGCATAATTGGTATATGAAATGTAAAACAGTAGCAAGGAAGCCCCTAAACTAGCATTTTTTCAGTATAAAGGATGGCCAAACAACAATCACAAGTATGGCAAAAGTAGCATGCAAAAATGGGGGAAAAGAGGGGAACAATGAAACAAGTGATATGTACAATGCCCAAACTGAAAAAAACAGTTCTACAACATTAAAGAGGGACCAAAAATATGCACATTTACAAGAGATGACATTCCCCAATTCAGTATGTAGATATGCTCAAAATAGCATGCAAAATATGAGCCAACAAAGGCTATAACACGAGGTATCAAAAGGATGCACCAAACAACCTAAGACCCTTAACAAAACATGAAGAATGAATTATTTTAAGACTCTTTCCAAGCCTATAAAGGCTCAAAAACAGAAGCATGATGAGCTAGCAAGGTATGCAAAAATAAGGGGGTATAAAGAGGGTATAACATGAAGTACCAAAAAGTATTCACCAAATAGCATAAGACCCTTAAAAAAACATGACAGAAGGAAAAAATAAGGCTCTTTCAGGCCTGATGAAGGTTGAAATCAGAAGCCAAATAAGCTGAAAAAAGGCATGCAAAATGGGGCCCAAAAGAGGTACAAAGAGAGGCCATGCATGGAGGCCCCAAACAAGATTGATCCCTTCTACAATGTTGTAGAACGACCTAAAATAAGCTCAATCTCAGTTAATGGTATGCTCAAATCAGACTTCAATAGGCTAAAGAAACCATGCAATTTTACGGTAAATTGGAAGAATTACAACAAGTGCATGATAGAACCACCAAACATGGTTGAGCCCTTATTCAATGTTGAAGAGGCTCAAATATAGCCCACTCTACAGTTTATATCAGGCTCGAAAATGGCATTACTATAATCCAAACAAAGCATGCAAAATATTAGCACAAAGAGCGATATTGAAAGA
This sequence comes from Camellia japonica, assembly GCA_030407325.1. NCBI lineage: Eukaryota > Viridiplantae > Streptophyta > Magnoliopsida > Ericales > Theaceae > Camellia > Camellia japonica. The sequence goes on along the minus strand of JAPPVO010000002.1, from coordinate 217,419,018 downwards.
GGTGCATCATAGAGTGTGCCAAACAAGGTTGAGCCTTACAATGTTGTAGAGGGCTCAAAGTAAGCCTAAAATCAGTAGGGTTCGGAGCCCAAAACAGAAAGCAAGTAGGGTAAAGAATTGATGCAAAAATGTGCTCAAAAGGGGGAAATAGTGACTTACCTTTGAAGATCAAGCTTTTGTTGCTCCTTGGCTTCAATTTGTTGCTTCTTAGCCTCTGAAAAATCCTCCTTTGCTGCTGGAATGGAGGTGGTGATGGTGAAGCTTAGGGTTGATGAACAAGTGGGCTAGAAACTTGAAGGTTTTTGGAGCTTTTGGAGAGGGAAATGGAGGCAATGGGAGATATGCTCTTGAGAAGAAAGTTGCTCACCCTAACAAAGAAGGAGGTAGCCCCTTAAATGGGCAAAAAAAGGGGTGTAAAAGGGAGGGAAATGCATCCAAGCTTTCCCTCCCAAAATATCCCTCGGAGGCAAAAGATATTTGGAAAAAAACAGCTGGACAGCTGTAAAATGGTCAAAAAGCAGGAAGCAGGCCGGCCAGGTGCTTTTCTTGAAGAGGGCCGGCCGGCCACCCCACTGGTCGGCCAGCCACTCCCATGGCCGGCGCCATGGCCAAAAATGAAGTGAACAATTAATGGCCGGCCACCAATTTTGGTGTCCTCCCAGGTGTGTAGAACAGACCCCATGGTTGGAATTTGGCAACTCTGAAACAGGAGGCACAAACATTCAACTTGAAAAGAGAGGCTCAAAAATAAAAAATAACAATTACTGGCCGACCATCACCTTTTAGGGTCCTCCCATGTCCCTCATCACAAATATGTAGTCTCGGCTCGAAGAAAATATCCCTAGGGTGTTCAACATTAGCCCGGAAGTGAGCAAAACGGACGCCGGAGGAGCGAAACTGGTTTTCTGAGACAATTGCTGTCCTCCCACCCTCCAGTGATCTTCTGGTGCTAAAACAGAGGTACCTGCCAAAATTGAACAAAAAACTAATGCAAAATGAATGCTCGGGGCCCAAATCACGCAGTTCGGGGGGGTCCCGAAAATAGGCTGTAGGCACCAAAAGTGGTGTTCGGCCACGAAGTGGGTATCTGAGACCCAGGTCCCTCGTTATGATAAAACAGAGGGCACTTGTCAAAATTTGAACAGAAACCGGTGCAAAATGAATGCTCGGGGCCCAAATCACGAGTTCGGGGTCCCGAAAATAGGCGGTAAGCACCGAAAGTGGCGTTCGGCCACGAAGTGGGTATCTAAGACCTCAGTGTTCCTCGAAAGGGAGTAAATGAGATGCATGCCAAAAACCGGAGAAATCGGAGATGGTTGGGCGTTCCCGAACCGAGGCACACGGCCTGACGGCTCCGAAAACCGGGAACCAGGCTCCGAAATTGGCAAAATGGCCTACGGGCACGAAATGTAGCCCACGGCCATTGAGAGATAGTCTACGGGACCATTCTCTCTCCTTAGAAAAGAAAACGGAGAAAACCGAGTCTGGTTCGCAAATCGAGACAAGGCACAGAAGAGGGTTCGGAAGTCCGGAGGTGGGGCGCACGGCCGCGACTCTGAGACTTCTGAACGAGCACAACATGCAACATCACCGAGCGCTCAATCGGTGACGTCTGAGTCTTAAGGTCGGTCAAAAATGGGGTGTCTACAGTTGCCCCTCTTTGACAGAACGCGGAAGTCAAGAAGTGACGGGAGTGAATGTCAAAGCCTAGAGACGACCCATTTTTGACAAGGCCGAAGACTTAGACAATCATACAAGATGAACAGAGATGTGTGTGCCCACAGGTATGCCCGCAGGCAGGGGCAAAATGCAAAATGATATGCAGGGAGATTTTGATAATTGGACTGATACGCTACGCGAAGCCGGTTTGACAATTGGACTTATACGCTACGCGAAGCCGATTTGACGATTGGACTTATACGCTAAGCGAAGCCGGTTGAAGATTGGACTTATACGTTTACACGAAGCCGGTTTGAAGATTGGACTTACACGATAAGCGAAGCCGGTTTGAAGATTGGACTTACACGCTAAGCGAAGCCGGTTTGAAGATTGAACTTACACGCTACAGGAAGCTGGTTTGAAAATTGGACTTACACGCTAAGCGAAGCCGGTTTGAAGATTGGACTTACATGATAAGCGAAGCCGGTTTGAAGATTGGACTTACACGCTACGCGAAGCCGGTTTGAAAATTGGACTTACACGCTAAGCGAAGCCGGTTTGAAGATTGGACTTACACGATAAGCGAAGCCGGTTTGAAGATTGGACTTACACGCTACGCGAAGCCGGTTTGAAAATTGGACTTACACGCTAAGCGAAGCCGATTTGAAGATTGGACTTATACGCTATGCGAAGCCGGTTTGAAGATTGGACTTATACGCTACGTGAAGCCGTTATCACTCATGATCATGCAAAGAGAGCTGTAATGAAGCAAATATGCAGAATAAATGCAACATTTTAAGCGAAAGCTAGGCAAGAAGTAAACTCGAGACAAATTACATCTTGTGCAGAAAGGATGCAAGAAAAATTATGCAATGCTCACTGCGTCTCACGCGGAGAAGGCTAAAAACGACTACCGAGAATACCCGTAGTCTCACACAAGACATCTCTCTGCGTATCACACACAAGAGAGGGAAAAGGTAAACCTCTCAGCGTATCACACGCAAGAGAGGAAAGGTAAGTTTCTCAGCGTATCACACGCAAGAGAAGAAAGGTGAACCTCTTAGCATATCACATGCAAGAGAGGAAAGGGTCGTCTCTCAGCGTATCACACGCGAGAGAGGAAAGGGTCGTCTCTCAGCGTACCACATGCAAGGGAGGAAAATGTAGAAACCGGGTAAACAATGGTGTAACCAACAGGCGTATCTCAACGCATTCCATACGGAGAGAGGGAAGGTTTTAACCGGGTAAACAACGGTGTAACCAACAGGCGTATCTCAACGTATTTCATACGGAGAGAGGGAATGTTTTAACCGGGGGAACAATGGTGTAACCAACAGGCGTATCTCAATGTATTTCATACGGAGAGAGGGAAGGTTTTAACCGGGGGAACAATGGTGTAACCAACAGGCGTATCTCAACGTATTTCATACGGAGAGAGGGAAGGTTTTAACCGGGGAAACAATGGTGTAACCAACAGGCGTATCTCAACGTATTTCATACGGAGAGAGGAAGGTTTTAACCGGGGGAAACAATGGTGTAACCAACAGGCGTATCTCAACGTATTTCATACGGAGAGAGGGAAGGTTTTAATCGGGGAAAAATGGTGTAACCAACAGGCGTATCTCAACGTATTTCATACGGAGAGAGGGAAGGTTTTAACCGAAGGGGAACAATGTGTAACCAACAGGTATCTCAACGTATTTCATACGGAGAGAGGGAAGGTTTTAACCGGGGAAACAATGGTGTAACAACAGGCGTATCTCAACGTATTTCATACGGAGAGAGGGAAGGTTTTAACTGGGGGAACAATGGTGTAACCAACAGGCGTATCTCAACGTATTTCATACGGAGAGAGGGAAGGTTTTAACCAGGGAAACAATGGCGTAACCAACAGGCGTATCTCAACGTATTTCATACGAAGAGAGGGAAGGTTTTAACCGGGGGAACAATGGTGTAACCAACAGGCGTATCTCAACGTATTTCATACGGAGAGAGGGAAGGTTTTAACCGGGGGAACAATGGTGTAACCACAGGCGTATCTCAACGTATTTCATACGGAGAGAGGGAAGGTTTTAACCGGGGAAACAATGGTGTAACCAACAGGCGTATCTCAACGTATTTCATACGGAGAGAGGGAAGGTTTTAACCGAGGGAACAATGGTGTAACCAACAGGCGTATCTCAACGTATTTCATACGGAGAGAGGGAAGGTTTTAACCGGGGGAACAATGGTGTGAGTGTGTGTGATCGATACACAAAGTAGGCAAAGCGAGTGTGTGAGATACACTGAGTGAAGCAAATAAAGTGTGATTGATACACTAAGTGAATGATCTCAAACAGAACTTTTTTGAATGAACCGTACATACAATATCGTGCACGACTGAGAAAGAAACTTAACAGGTACAATGCATTACAATGCATGATGCTTAAGGAAAGCAATAAATGGACAAAGCGGCGCTTTAGAAAGCACCTCATGAGGTGAGTGGCGGTGAGCCGCTCTACTCTGATGGGGATCTCCCCTCGTGCTCTTCGAACACTTTACCTTAACTCACAGTACAAAGGTTCTCGGAATGCTAACAAGTAACAATATCTGCATGTAGGAGCACGGCTGCGCTTGTCTTCCTGATCATACTCACAACTTTCCCTATTCTCCAACGGGTGACAGACTAGGTTGGTTCAGTATCCAGAATTGAGGTGCATACACGCTATCTCAACCTATGGGGCTTCCATACAGATTTCAAGCCAGGGCACGCCTCTGGGTATTTAAACCAGACTTTAGTCTCGGAAATCCCGAACCTTTGCGTTCTAGGCACGGCCATTCGAACTCTAATTTCCACCGTCGCAGTTGGTCTCCTAGGAACTCATGCAAACACGGCCAAGATGCTCTGGCAGGGCTGGTATTCAGGAGAGAGCACTTCTGATCGCCATTCTGGCTTGAAGTAGACTTGATTGAGCTGAGGTAGAGGCACACTCATACTTCGGAGCATTGGCAAGACCTGAAGAGGTACACACGGAATATAGCCTCGGAACTTACTGAAGTTGGAACGAACTCAGATGCCCGCTATTTTCCTCTTTGCTTTTGCTTTGCAGCCCGAAACTCATAGCTTTAGATAGGTCCTGGTTTACTGTTCTCATATGACCTGGGTTGAACCCTGCGGTTTTCTGAAAGAACAAATTCTGTTTTGCACAAATGGAGAACGGCACGGCACTCATAGCACAAAAATATTTTTGAAAATGAGAAAAGGTTCTCAACGGGTATGAGCCTACAACTGACACAGCCAAAACAACTCAACACAGAAAACAAAAGGTAAACAACCTAAACACACGAGACACGCTCGGATAAAATGAGACAAACAAAAAGACACGACACTCAGACGTGCACAGGGAGCCTTTTCACCGGGTAGTGTTTCCCACCCTTTCTCATTTGTGTTCTCACATCACTCGGCCTCAATCTCTTTTTCTGAAAAAGCCCTTTTCTCACTTTTTCCTCATCGCACATCTCTCTATTCTTCAATCTCTCATTTTCAATCCCTCCCCTGGGTGGTTGATGGATAAGCAGAAAGTTGTGGGCTTTGCCCCTGGTATTCTACCAGATTCTTCTTCTTCTGCATGCAGCTAGTGAATTCCTCCACAAAGGGGTTGCTACATGAGTGTGTAGCAAATCTGCAGCTGACACCGTTGATGATGCTCTGCCGGGGAGCTTGGACGTGATCAGATTTGTCAGATGAGGGAGTGGAATATCTTGATCCATTCCAGTTCGTGCTTCGCACTTGGCTTGATACCTCGCTCTTGGAGGTGAGAGAGCTTCAGCCTTTGTTGTTAGCTTCAATTGTGCCCTTTTTCTTGGCATGTAGAGTGCCCTTCTTGGCAAATGCATTGATAAGGGGAAAAGACAGAACACCTGACTCCACTGTGCCCCTAGTTCATCGTTTTGACCATTTTTGCTTTCTACTAAAACAATTTTGACCAACATGAGAGTTAGATTAACATGCTTGTTCAATTTTTGATTTGAAATCACATGCAAGTCAGGCTATGAGCACTGAAAATTTTCCTTTTTGGGTCCAAGAAATGGTCCAGTTTTTGGAAAAGATGGAACAATTTTCGAGAAAATAGTCAACCTCAGTAAAAATTCTCAAAAAACTATTTTGCAAACGGCCACTTGCTCAACGAGCATGAAACCTACTCCTGAGATGCACAACTCGGATCCAAGGAAAACTGCCCCGTGCTTGAAGAGAGCTGCATGGCAACGGAAAGTTGCCCCTTGTTTGAACGGCACTGCGGCGCATTGAATGGCAACGGAAAGTTGCCCCTTGTTTGATGGCACCGCAGCGCATGAATGGCAACGGAAAGTTGCCCCTTGTTTGAAAGGCACCGCAGCAGCGCATGAATGGCAACGGAAAGTTGCCCCTTGTTTGAAAGGCACCGCAGCGCATTGAATGGCAACGGAAAGTTGCCCCTTGTTTGAAAGGCACCGCAGCGCATTGTAGTCAGTCCTCAGAGATGATTGCAATCGAACTCTCGGATACAGAGGAGGCAAGGATGGTCAAAACCATTACATGGACACATTGATTTGGAAGTTTATGGCTGGACTTCAGAATGAAGTTGCCTACGTATCCCAAAGATGGGAATCAAGCCTTACGTAGTTCGGGGTTAAGGTACACTCGGGTATTTAACCTCTCCTTTTTATGCTCTAACTTTTGCCAAGGCGCCTGTTGCAGGTTTTCAACCTTGCGAGCTTTGTTTTTCTTTCTTTTCATTTCTTTCTTTTTTCTTTTTCTTCTTTTTTTTTTCTCTTTTTTTTTTTTTTTTTTTTTTTCTTGCTCTAACTTTTGCCTGGGTCGCCCTTCCGGGTTTTCGGCCCAGCGAGCCTCTCAAAGGGTAAAAGTGTAACAAGTCCATGCCAAATGGTTTTGAGATTGAAGCCTCCTATCCAGGAGAGTGGCTGTTGTATGATTTGCAGAAGGATCCATCTTGGCTCTTCGAGCACATCGGATATTTTTGCCCCTAGTTCGAGGGGTGCTTCTGTTCTAGCTTTGCAAGCTTCTTGATGAGGTCTGACCTTCTTGATCTGACTTTGGTGCCTCTTGTTCGAGGGCTGCTTCAAATCTGGCCACACAGGCCTCATTGTAGTTGACCGTTGAACATTCTGAATCAAGTTCAAGGTTTGAAGCAAAGGGGTTGAGTCTCGAGGCTGAGAGCGATCCTAAGCTGCACAATCTCAAGAGCGATTCCACACATGTCTTCGCAGGACCGCGCAAAACATTTTTTTGAAAGTTTTTAAGAAAGCGACAAATCGCTCGCGCTGAAGACAGTGTAGGACCAATCTGGATCAAAGCTAGGGTCCTTCTCAGTACTCACACTAACAAGCATGATTTCATTCATTAAGGGCTTAGCACGCCTCTCTTTCTCTCAATTTGATCAAAGTTTTGCAAATCCCGAGGAATTCCTTCCTCTTTGTTTTCACCGCAGTGTTCAAAAAGTTTTGAAAAACTTAGGTCATTACAATGACTTCAGGCACAGAGAGCAGGTGGAATGCACTGCCATTTCATTCAAATCCCGGCACAACTAGCACACGGCAGAAGCAAATGCGAGAGCGTGGAAATCACTGCTGTTTCATTCAAAATCTGTTGGCATAACTGGCTCCCTGGCAGAAACAGACTCAAAACAAAACAAAAAGACAAACGCAAAACAAAATGGTGACGCCCGAGGTAACACCCCCGGAATCACCCGACTCCTATACAACAGGACTGACTCGATACAACAAGACAGACCCAAAACAAAAGAGACTGACTCAAAACAAAAAGACAGACTCAAAACAAAACAAAAGACTGACCCAATACCCAAGTCAAAATGCAAAATTAACAGCACTTGTACATTGCTCAAAACAGTGCGTGCCATTCCCACGTCTGGAGTAATCGAGCGCCATCCGCAGTGGTTCATCCCCCTAATCACATCGCATTATCCCCCAAGTTCACGATCCAGTGCCGATAGACTTTGCAGAGCTTGGCGGGAGGACAACTCCGTTGTCAAATAGATCCTGTACTTCATGGCGAAGACGGAAGCAGTCGTCGGTAGTATGGCCAGTTTGCTGATGGTACGCGCAGTACTGGGTAGCATCATGTGTAGCCGGAAGAGGGTTCGGGAGAGGCCGAGGCTCAAGGGGTTTGAGATGGCCTTGTCCAACAAGGATTTGGAAAGCTTTGGACAAAGGCATGTGGAGGGCATGGAAGACCCTCTGACCTCGGGGTTGGTACTTCTGGGTTTGTGGATTTTTGCTGGACGCACCAGAAGGATTGGCAGGTGCTGGCCTGGTTTGCTGATCTCTTTGAGTGCAGGATTAGAGCTAACAGGATTTCTGTAACGGCCCTTTTCCCGGCTTGCCTCTTGATTCAAACTGCCCCGACTTGAGTGGCGAAAGTGTCATCCACAGTTTTTGCAACAACTGCGAGCACTTGCTCTTTGTTCAGTCCCTCGGCTTTCAAAGCCTCAACAGCCAACAGAAGATGCTCATGGGGATCCATGTCCGCCCCTATCTTGTTCTTTCCACTCGCCTCCACTTTGCCAAGGGATTGCCTTCTCCCAATGCAGCCCGTCCCAAGACTGGGGAGCCTTTTGACATGAACTCCCTGGTAGGCGATGTGGTGATGATGGAGCCAAAACTCAAGGCTAAATCTGCCACTGTTCTCTGAAGATCTTCAATCATCTCCCCAGCTCAGAAGTAGTGGGTTCACGGGTTTGAGATGATTGGGGTTCAAGTGCATCATCGTGCTTAAGCCATGCTTTCTGGGATAAACATCTCGGGCTTGAGTATATGGGTCGGGGGGTATACTGGGGTTGTAGGTGGGTGGCAGTGTATGGCTGAGGTTGAGATGTGGATGAGGTACTTGGTCCTTGGGGTTTTGAAATGGAGCTATTGTCCGGTTGTCAATGAGATTCTGGATCTCATGACGAAGGCGGTAGCAATCATTGGTGCCATGGCCGCGCTGCTGATGATATACACAGTATTTGCTGGGGTTATGTCTGGCAGGGAGTGGGTTTGGCAAAGGTTGAGGATTAAGGGGTTTGAGATGCCCTCTTTCCATCAGGACTTTGAATGCGCTGGTTAGGCTCATATGGAGGGGGGTGAAAAATCTACCCTGAGCTCGGGCTGGGCTGGCTATTTGTAGGCTGGCCTTGGAAAAAGGGTCGGCTATGGCGACTGTGTTGACTTTAGCAGGTTTGGAAAGGCCCTGCGAATCTTCAGCTGGCAAAAGAGGGTCAAAGTTCGGCTGGGGTCCCGAAGCTGGGTGTGAGGCAGATGCCCCAGATGGGCGTTGCGTTTCAGCACTGGTCTCATCCTGCATTGCAGTTCCCTGATTTAACACTGCTATCATAGCCACAAATTCTTCCGAACCTGTGCCATCACGGGTCTACTGATGATGTGACTGGTGACTGTCGGATCAGATGACCAATGAGCCCTGTCTGGCCCTTCTTTGCCTTGCCTCAGCGAAAGAACACTGGTTCCCTTGAATTGAATTCTGACCTAACAAAGTCTATCAGCACTAGTCCAATGTACCTGGGGGATAGTGGAGCCTTCTGAAGCTATGGTTCCAGGACTACCTAGCAAAAGAGAAAACGGACAGCATCTCAGCCCAATTTCACCAGAACAGATACGAAAAAACCGAATGAGTGTGCTCTCTACTGAATTCTGCCCCAAAATTCGCCTGTAACTGATACCCTCAGGTAAACTGATTCCACCAAATACTGATGCCCGCAGGCCTGATACCCAAAATACTGAATTGGTGCCCGCAGGCCTGATGCCCAAACTGCAAACTGATACATGCATTCCTGTAGAGACGCACTCTAAAGCACATAACAGATAAGTGAGAGCCAAAACACCCCTATGTTGGGGTAGGGTTTCCCTGTCCTATTTTGTCAGGAGCTAGGGTTTCACTACGCACGCAGCGGTTTCAAACAACCTATAAACGGGTAAGCAACCTGTCCTAGTTTGGAATGGTCACTATGGATCCGAATATGCACTAGGTCGAATGGTCAAAAAGGGTGCCCCGGTAAAACCGGGGTTTGTGTTCCCATGCTGTCAGAGCCCAGAGCCGATCAGCCTTATGGACATGCCTTGACAAGACAAGCCTCCGGCAAATCGTTCGGGAATGGCATATGGCAAACACGGTGTCCTAGGCGCACCAATGCAAATGCAATGCAAAGAAACACACAAGTGTAGTCAAAACAGATATCATGAGTTCGAGTCAAGTTCTCTAAATCCCCAGCAGAGTCGCCAGAAACTGTAGACGTCCCCGAACGCCCCGGGAGGGGGTGAGTCCCGTTCTGTTCATATTGGGGTCACTACAGTTCAAGGACTCAAATGTCACGGTTCTTAATCTTGAACCAAAGAGTCCAAATCCGGCAAATCGTTTTGAAAACAGATTTTTTGAAAGAAGTGCCAAACATGGACTGCTTCGCCAGATACAGAGTCGCCACCTAAATATTTTTTAAATGGGAAATTTAGGAAACCCTGACTCGGTGCCAAAGGCCACGTGTCCGTCATCACCAAAGTTGCCTCGGCTCGGGAACTTGGGTACGATTGGGGAAGGTCACTTCGTGAGCACCCCCGCTCGCCCGGTCAAAGACCGGCCTCTACTAACCATGATATCTGTTTTTGAAAACATTTGAGTTCTTATTCCGGTTATTAGCCTAGGTTACTATGTGATGCGCAGCAAACAAGTATAGACTGTCGCCTGAATTGGAACAAAACATTTCATGTTTGTTTGTTTGAAAATGGTTTGATGGTGCTACCCGCAGGTAGGCTAAGACGTGGATTTGCCACCCTCAGGTGGGCTTAGAAAACATGATTTTGCCACTATCTAGTGGGCTTAAAACAAACATTTGATGAATTGTCCCAATTCAAGTAACTCAACCTCCACCCACAGGCATTCAAGGCAGTTATATCACATAAGCACATAGCCTCATGGTAAGCATGCTATCATGGCAACACTCACACGCATGCAAGGATGCTAAAGCATAAAACTCACCGAGTACTCCAAGCCAAAAAAAAAGCTATTAGAAATCATGCATGATCCTAATATACAGAAATGCCTAATGCAACACATGCAAAATGCAACTATAGCAGGCTCGGCTATTCTAAACGTGGCATATGGAATGCTACAACTAACACGTATTCAATTTGGAATTGAAATACAAATGCAGTTTGTATGATGCGCCGAGCCCGGTGCGTGCAAAACAGATGAATGATGCAAACATGCTGTCATACTGTATGCTAATTGAAATATGCCCTATATCTAACCATCGTAAGCGGGTAAATAAAAGGGAGAAAGAAGTGGGGTTGGAAGACATACATCACACTCACCCACACTTATTACAATTATGCCCTCGCGCAGAGGGTCCGAATAAATAATACAGTCCGAAATGAAAGAATAATACAGTCCGAATAATAATACAATTCCTAATTAATTAAATTAACTAAGAAAGCTGTAAACTGGCATGCAAGCCAGGGGCTGCCTGACTTCGCTGATAATGATATGATGCTCTTTGCGCGGAAATCCACTGGGATGCCCCAATTAGCCTCTGTTTGCAATGTTTCTCGAAATGCGTGCCAGACTCCGAAAAGTTGCTGATTCTTCATTTTGCTGCAACAGAGAGCAGGAAAGGGCATAGCAATGTATTTCACAAATATATGCATGCCTCGATCCTCGTGCCACCAATCACGCATCTCGATGCATGATGGCCGAGGAGCCGATTGCACAACTCAATATAGGATGAATGCACATGAATGCTACAAACAAAACCTAACTCCATCATGGGTAATCCGGAGTGTCGGTGACTTGGGAATTGAGACCCGTTCCGTCACTCGGAGTACGAAACGCGCCTCGTTTCCCGTGCCCGGGCTAACTCCTATCCCGAACACGATGCAATATGCATGATATGCATGAATGCAACTAAAATGCAATCCTAACATGCACGATGCTATGAAAATGGGATGCCTCAAAATGCGTGCACGCGGGCACGCAAACCGAGGAAATGATCCTAAAGCATGAAACAGCATACGCAATGCAAATTGGGCTTACACTAACATGAGAGAGCCTCAGCCACACTCACATAAGAGGCCGATGGATGAAAATGAAGTGCCTCGAAATGCGTGCACATGGGCGCGCAAACCGAGGCAATGGCCCTAAGGCATGAAATGACGTGCAAATGAGACATGGCATATGGCATATGGAAAATGCAAATTTCAGCAGCCAAAATGATGCAAAAACAGCCCCCGAATTATGACAAAATTACACCCGATGCCCGAAATGCTACGTTAAGCACCCGAAATGGCCTACAGCCCTATTAAACATGCATAATTGGTATATGACATGTAAAACAGTAGCAAGGCAGCCCCTAAACTAGCATTTTTTCAGAATAAAGGATGGCCAAACAACAATCACAAGTATGGCAAAAGTAGCATGCAAAAATGGGGGAAAAGAGGGAAACAATGAAACAAGTGATATGTACAATGCCCAAACTGAAAAAAACAGTTCTACAACATTAAAGAGGGACCAAAAATATGCACATTTACAAGAGATGACATTCCCCAATTCAGTATGTAGATATGCTCAAAATAGCATGCAAAATATGAGCCAACAAAGGCTATAACACGAGGTATCAAAAGGATGCACCAAACAGCCTAAGACCCTTAACAAAACATGAAGAATGAATTATTTTAAGACTCTTTCCAAGCCTAATAAAGGCTCAAAAACAGAAGCATGATGAGCTAGCAAGGCATGCAAAAATAAGGGGGTATAAGAGGGTATAACATGAAGTACCAAAAGTATTCACCAAATAGCATAAGACCCTTAACAAAACATGACAAGAAGGAAAAAATAAGGCTCTTTTCAGGCCTGATGAAGGCTGAAATCAGAAGCCAAATAAGCTGAAAAAAGGCATGCAAAATGGGGCCCAAAGAGAGGTACAAAGAGAGGCCATGCATGGAGGCCCCAAACAAGATTGATCCCTTCTACAATGTTGTAGAAGGACCTAAAATAAGCTCAATCTCAGTTAATGGCATTGTCACGCCCCGAAATTTGGACAATTAAATATTAACTTAGGATTAAACCCCAATCAATATTCCATCATCTAAATCTTAGGGGTGAAAAAAACTAAAAAAAAAACTAAAACGCCAACCAAACCATCCACCAAAATCTCATAACTAATAAATACCTCAACTTTAAAGTAGCAACAGCTAACCAAAACAACTTAAATAAAGTACGGTTACAAACCATGCCAAATTATTCCAATACTAAAGTCACTAAAAAAAAAATAAATAAATAAATAAATAAATACATAAATTAGTTTCAACCCTAAACTCAAAAAAAAAAATAAAAGAACTCCAAACGACATGCCCAAAAACTTTAGTTACTTCTCATCACCATCGTAGCCTCAACTAATCCTGCAAAGGAAGCTCAGCTGCGCTCAAACAGAACGCACCCGAGTTGCCAAGAGACAAAACGGGTCAGTATATAGGTATACTGGTATGAGTACAAGAAACAACACCCACGTGTCCGCCAGACACAAACAAAAATACATTTAATTCATATCATGGGACAAGACAAGTAGTTCCAACCGCACCGAGACGAATGGGTAGTTTCTCGAGATACGGTGGCATTTAGTTTCTTGTCTGTACACAACGAAATATAAATTGATTATAAAATAGACAAAATAGAAATAAAAATATGGTGGGTCAGCCCTGCATAAAAAGTTAGCAACAATGATTCATTCCCCCTTTTCTCCCCACCCCCTTTGACCCCCTCTCTCTCTCATTGGTCCCCTTTTCTTTTTCTTTTTCTTTTTTTTCCTGCTCCTCCAATCACCACCCGCCACGTGGCAAAGGGGGTGAGGGGGTGACCCCCAAAAGGGGGTCCCAAGCATTATTCAAAAGTTAGTGAGACCCACCATCCTGCAAAACAAATAAAGTTAGTATAATTTAATCATAAGTAACTTATTAAAACAAATATAAAGTTACACCGTTTCACACTTAAATAATTCGAATTGATCAAAACTCAAAGAACGAAAGTTGTACAGAATCAAATTTTATAAAAGACAGTGCGGACGAATTTGACAGAAACTGAACAGGTTAAGAGGAAAACTTGATCTAAAATTCTAGACGGAATTCAATCGAAAAATCTGAAACTGAAAATGAACAAAAACTGCCCTAAGATGATTTTTTTCGAAAAAGTTCAAAACATGAAAAGTGTGCAGAATAATGTTTTACTTCAATTTACGTGAAACCAATAAAAATAAGCTCATTTCGTGGGTTAAAACAGTCTCTAAAATCTGCCTGACTAAAATGAATCAAACCGACAATAATCAAGATCATCCGATTATAAGTTCTAATCGATCTTTTTAATAAAAAGCTAAAACACAAAAGTTGTCTAGAATCACATATACATGCCTCTGCTCAAATTTCATAATTTATCAAGATCGTTTATTATTTTCTTTTTTCATCATGTACATATCAGTATCATTCACACTATACTAATAAATTCATAATTAAATTCTTTATACCTTAACTCATTCAATATAATTCGAACTATACATATAAGTTCATAATTACTACTTTGTACCTTGACTCAATTAAGACAATTCGAACTAACATACAAGTTCATAATTAATTCTTTGTACCTTCACTCCATTAAGACAATTTGAACCAACATATAAGTTCATAATTAATTCTTTGTACCTTGACTCAATTAAGACAATTTAAACTAACATATAAGTTCATAATTAATTCTTTGTACCTTGACTCCACCACTTCGGCCCTCCCCTTCTGGCCTACACATATATCCCATGTGCCTCCCGTATACCTAACCCACTCCGAAGCCAAACTTGCACGGGGATATCGTCCCGAGTTTGACTCACACTCCCCGGATGGTTAGCATATACGTACGCGCGCAAATCAAAGCACTCGTCTACTCATAGAAGAACGAGGCAACAATATTATAACATCTCATCGACATCATGAGACAAATATAACAATGCCGGGCATAAGGCATCAAACAACTCTCATAATCCTCACCTTTTTTTTATACACTCTTACTCACCATCACTCAAATAAAATAACAATCCATGGAGTCATGGTGGAGTACAAGGAATTTATTTATGAATTCTTAATTTATTAAATTTCATATGACCGTGAATATGATTACAACCATAGAATAAATCCATATAAAAACCCTAAACATGGCATACACCACTAATCAAAATAATTAAAATCAATCCATCATCTACATGCAAATACAAAATCAATTAAAAATAAATAAATAAAAACAACGAATCAATCCATCCTCTAACCAATATTTATGGATTCTAACTTTATTCCAATTTCACATAATTATGAGGGTGATTAAATCCATAAAATAAATACATAAAAAAAAAACATAAACCTTGCATACACAACTAGGGCTGCAAATGAACCGAGCTGTTCGTGAACAGGCTCGGCTCGGCTCGGTAAGGGCTCGGCTCGGCTCGGCTCGTTTACTAAACGAGCCGAGCTCGAGCTCGATTATTGGGCTCGTTTCGTTAACGAGCCGAGCTCGAGCTCGACTGTGTTCGGCTCGGTAGGCTCGGCTCGTTTATCTATAATTAAATTATATAATAAATATATATTATATATTAAAAATATATAAATATATATAAATACATATTTATATATTAAAATATATAAATATATATATATAAATAATAATATAAATGCATTTTTATATATTAAATAATATAAATAATATTTTTATTTAAAAATTTATATTTAAATAATATAAATAATATAAAAAAAAAATTATCGAGCCGAGCCGAGCCGAGCCGAGCTCGAGTTCGACAAAATTAACGAGCCGAGCCGAGCTCGAGCCAGTCCTTATCGAGCTGAGCTCGAGCTCAATAAACGAGCTCGATAGCTTAACGAGCCGAGCTCGAGCCCAGCAAAGCTCGGCTCGGCTCGGCTCGTTTGCACCCCTATACATAACTAATTAAAATAAGTGAAATCAATCAATCTTCTAAAAATCCTAAACTTTACATATACAACTAATCAAAATAATTAAAATCAATCACTTATCTAAGAACCCCAAACTTTACATACACCACTAGTCAAAATAATTAAAATCAATCTATCATCTATAACCCTAAATCTTATATCCACAACTAATCAAAATAATTAAAATTAATCTATCATCTTCATGTAAAAATAAAATCAAACTAACATCAAACAAATAAAAATAAATACAACGAATTAAACATAAACCAAGGGAAGTGGGTTTCGCACTTAAAATTATTTTTTGAAGATCAAAGAATCACTCAAAGAATTAATAAAGTCACCCAAAATAAAACCCCAAACCTTACATACTCAACTAATTCAAATAATAAAAATCAAACAATCATCCAAAAACTCTAAACCTTACATACACGTCTAATTAAAATAATTTAAAAATTAGTCAATCATCTAAAAATTCTAAACCTTACATATCCAACTAATCAAAATAATTACGATCAATTAATTATCTAAAAATCTTAAACATTACCTATACATCTAATCAACATAATTAAAATTAATCAATCATCTAAAAATCCCAAACCTTACATACCCAACTAATCAAAATAATTACGATCAATTAATTATCTAAAAATCTTAAACCTTACCTATACATCTAATCAACATAATTAAAATTAATCAATCATCTAAAAATCACAAACCTTACATATACATCTAATCTTCATAATTAAAATTAATCAATTATCTAAAAATCCTAATTCTTACACCTTACACGTACCACTAACCAAATTAATTAAAATTAATCACTCATCTAAGAACACTAAACCTTGCACATATCACTAATCAAATTAATTAAGATTAATCAAACCTCTAAGAACCCTAAACCTTTCACGTGCCACTAATCAAATTAATTAAAATAAATTAATCACTCATCTAAAAACACTAAACCTTGCACATATCACTACTCAAATTAATTAAGATTAATCAAACCTCTAAGAACCCTAAACTTTTCACGTACCACTAATCAAATTAATTAAAATAAATTAATCATCTAAGAACTCTAAATATCGCATATACACTAATCAAAATAATTAGATTAATCAATTATCTAAAAAAAAAATAATAAAATCAATAATCATTTAAACACCCTAAACCTTATATATATCACTAATCAAATTAATTAAAATAAATCAATCATCTGAGAACCCTAAATTTTACACGTTCCACTATTCAAATTAAAAAAATTAATCACTCATCTAAAACCCTAAACATCTCATAGACACTAATCAAATAATTAAGTTAATTCATCCTTTACATCCACATACAAAAATATCAAATCACATCAACCTAATAAAATAAATAAATAAATAAACTAACGAATCAAACATAATCAAGGAAAATAGGGTTTGTACTCACAATTATTTTTTGAAGATTGAAGCAAGACCAAGAGGATTAATTGAACCACCAAAATAAACCCAAAACCCCTTTCTTTTTTCTTTATTTTTCTTTTCTTTCTTTCTCCCTGTATCTCTCTTCCGAGCCGTCTCTCTCTTCTCTTCTCTCTCTCTCTCTCTCTCTCTCCGCTGCGCCTCCGTTTTCTTTGATTGACTAATCTCTTATCTAACCTAATACACCATTATATAATATTATATTATATAATACATTATAATATACATAAATATAAATATAAATATAAGATTAAATATATATAAATATCTATATATAACCCCTCTTTTTTTTTTCCTTTTTTTTTATATAACAAATATAAATATTTAAATATTTTAATTAATTTCATATAATTAAATAACACTTTAAATTAATTAATTACCACATTAAATTCTTTAAACATCACATTAAATTAACTAAACAACACATTAAATTCTCATGGATCCACATAATTAATAAAGTCAAAATAAAATAAGATAATAATAATCATAATAATAATAAATAATGACTTAAAAAAATTAGGGTCGCTACAGGCATGCTCAAAATCAGACTTCAAATAGGCTAAAGAAACCATGCAATTTTACGGTAAATTGGAAGAATTACAAAACAAGTGCATGATAGAACCACCAAACATGGTTGAGCCCTTCTTCAATGTTGAAGAGGGGCTCAAAATAAGCCCACTCACAGTTTATATCAGGCTCGAAAATGGATTACTCATAATCCAAACAAAGCATGCAAAATATTGGCACAAAGAGCGATATTGAAAGAGGTGCATCATAGAGGTGCCAAACAAGGTTGAGCCCTTCTACAATGTTGTAGAGGGGCTCAAAATAAGCCTAAAATCAGTAGGGTTTGGAGCCCAAAACAGAGAGCAAGTAGGGTAAAGAATTGATGCAAAAATGTGCTCAAAAGGGGGAAATAGTGACTTACCTTTGAAGATCAAGCTTTTGTTGCTCCTTGGCTTCAATTTGTTGCTTCTGAGCCTCTGAAAAATCCTCCTTTGCTGCTGGAATGGAGGTGGTGATGGTGAAGCTTAGGGTTGATGAACAAGTGGGCTAGAAACTTGAAGGTTTTTGGAGCTTTTGGAGAGGGAAATGGAGGCAATGGGAGATATGCTCTTGAGAAGAAAGTTGCTCACCCTAACAAAGAAGGAGGTCAACCCCTTAAATGGGCAAAAAAGGGGTGTAAAAGGGAGGGAAATGCATCCAAGCTTTCCCTCCCAAAATATCCCTCGGAGGCAAAAGATATTTGGAAAAAACAGCTGGACAGCTGTAAAATGGTCAAAAGCAGGAAGCAGGCCGGCCAGGTGCTTTTCTTGAAGAGGGCCGGCCGGCCACCCCACTGGTCGGCCAGCCACTCCCCATGGCCGGCCGACCATGGCCAAAAATGAAGTGAACAATTAATGGCCGGCCACCATATTTTGGTGTCCTTCCAGGTGTGTAGAACAAGACCCCATGGTTGGAATTTGGCAACTCTGAAACAAGAGGCACAACATTCAACTTGAAAGAGAGGCTCAAAAATGAAAATAACAATTACTGGCCGACCATCACCTTTTAGGGTCCTCCCATGTCCCCTCATCACAAATATGTAGTCTCGGC
This sequence comes from Camellia japonica, assembly GCA_030407325.1. Taxonomy (NCBI): domain Eukaryota; kingdom Viridiplantae; phylum Streptophyta; class Magnoliopsida; order Ericales; family Theaceae; genus Camellia; species Camellia japonica. The sequence goes on along the minus strand of JAPPVO010000002.1, from coordinate 217,400,281 downwards.
TCGAAGAAAATATCCCTAGGGTGTTCAACATTAGCCCGGAAGTGAGCAAAACGGACGCCGGAGGAGCGAAACTGGTTTTCTGAGACAATTTCTGTCCTCCCACCCTCCAGTGATCTTCCTGGTGCTAAAACAGAGGTACCTGCCAAAATTGAACAAAAACTAATGCAAAATGAATGCTCGGGGCCCAAATCACGCAGTTCGGGGTCCCGAAAATAGGCTGTAGGCACCAAAAGTGGTGTTCGGCCACGAAGTGGGTATCTGAGACCCCAGTGTCCCTCGTTATGATAAAACAGAGGCACTTGTCAAAATTGAACAGAAACCGGTGCAAAATGAATGCTCGGGGCCCAAATCACGCAGTTCGGGGTCCCGAAAATAGGCTGTAGGCACCAAAAGTGGTGTTCGGCCACGAAGTGGGTATCTGAGACCCCAGTGTCCCTCGTTATGATAAAATAGAGGCACTTGTCAAAATTGAACAGAAACCGGTGCAAAATGAATGCTCGGGGCCCAAATCACGCAGTTCGGGGTCCCGAAAATAGGCGGTAAGCACCGAAAGTGGCGTTCGGCCACGAAGTGGGTATCTAAGACCTCAGTGTTCCTCGAAAGGGAGTAAATGAGACGCATGCCAAAAATTGGAGAAATCGGAGATGGTTAGGCAGTCTCGAACCGAGGCACACGGCCTGACGGCTCCGAAAACCGGGAACCGGGCTCCGAAATTGGCAAAATGGCCTACGGGCACGAAATGTAGCCCACGGCCATTGAGAGATAGTCTACGGGACCATTCTCTCTCCTTAGAAAAGAAAACGGAGAAAACCGAGTCTGGTTCGCAAACCGAGACAAGGCACAGAAGAGGGTTCGGAAGTCCGGAGGCGGGGCGCACGGCAGCGACTCTGAGACTTCTGAACGAGCACAATATGCAACATCACCGAGCGCTCAATCGGTGACGTTTGAGTCTTAAGGTCGGTCAAAAATGGGGTGTCTACAAGAAGGGAAGGGTTTCAGAACAAAAAAGAAACAAACTCTAGGTTTAGAACCTTACCAAAATTGCAGGTCTTTCCCAAGCCAATGAATTTCGAAGGGTTGTAAGGAAAATGAAGAGCACCGTCTATAGCGAATAGGGTGGGTATCTATTGGGGAAGAGGATTCGAATTTGGAGAAGAAGAAGAGACACAAAGGTTGTGTCGATAAGGTGTTTATCATTCCGAGAGAGAGAGAGAGAGAGAGAGAGAGAGAGAGTGAATCACAAATGAGAGAAAAGGAAAGTGGGAAAAAATTAGTAGCTTATTTTGTTTTTCATTCTCGCTTAACTTTCCCTCCGAAATTGGTGAAATATTTTTTTATTATCAAAAGATAAAATTCTTGACCACAAAAATAGTTTTCTCACTAAATGATATTAAAATATTAACAATTATTGGTGACGAAAATATATTCGTCATTAATAATTTTATAATTGGTGATCAATTTTTTTTCTTGCCAAAAGTCTCAAAATTTTGACGCCACCCAAAAAAATTACTGAGAAAATCTTCGGTGACAAAAAAATAAAAATAATGACAAAAAATAATTTCGTCACCTAATTTTTTTTTATTATTATGTATATAGATTGGTGACGAAATTTTATTTTTCTCTCAAAAAATGGTACATTTGGAGATGAAATTTTATTTTACTCATTAAAAGTTATGCTTTTCGTGATAAAATTTATTTTCGTCATTAATTTTCGTCTCTAAAGACTCTTTTTGTTGTAGTGTGAGAGAGAGAGAGAGAGAGAGATAAAGATGGGGATTTTTGGTTCAAAAGATTAGGGATTTGAGATTTGGGGATTTTTGGTTGAGGGGGAAAAAACAAGAAATGATCAGAGAGAGAGAGAGAGAGAGATAAGAGAGATAAAAAAAAGAGAAGAGAGATGTGCAAGAGAGAGAGAGAGAGAGATGAGAGAGATAGAGAAGAGAGATGAGTGAAACAGAAGAGAGATGAACGAGAGACATAGAGAGAAAGAGACAGAGAGAGAAAAAGAGACCCATTTCATTTTTCGATTTTTTCCTCTTTCAACAACAATAGGCTTAGAGAAAGAGATGACTGTGATTGAGAGAAATGAACGATTGAGAGAGAAGAGAGATGAGTGAGAGAAAGAGAGAGACACAGAGAAAGAGAGAGAGAGAGAGAGAGAAACAAAATGAGCGAGAGATAGCAAAAAGAGATGAACAAGATATATACATATATATATAAGAAGAAGAAAGATGAGCAAGAGAGATGGAGAGCGAAGAGAGATGAGAGAGCCAAAGAGAAAAGTGATAAATGAGAGAGAGAGAGAGAGAGAAAAAAAAAACAAGATGAGCGCAAGATAGATAGAGAGAGAGAGAGACAGAAAAAAAGATGAACAAGAGATATAGAGAGAGAGAGAGAGAGAGAGAGAAAGAGAGAGAAGAAAGATGAGAAAAAGAGATAAAGAACGAAGAGAGATGAGAAAGCAGAGAGAAGAGTAATGAGTGAGAGAGAGAAAGAGAAAAGAGATGAGTGAGAGGCCCATTTCACTTTTTTACTTTTTTCTCTTGGTTGACCGCCTCCATCATTGGTCTATTCCTCACAGAAATCGCAAACCTCAACGGCCGTGGCATCGCATCAGGCTCGATTCTCGGTTGACTGTCCTTTCGGGGCGATCTGCTTCGATGACTAAGGGGCTGCGGTGTTACCCGATCCTTGGACGTTCTTCTTCCCGAACGCATAGGCTCGCTACTGTGACTCATTGCGACGTCTGATTTAGTCAATCTTCGTCCCTCCTAGTTGCCTGAATGGAAATAAGTAGGGCCTCTGGCGTGCACCCGCTCCATTTATCCTTCAATGTTTGCAGCTTTCCCGAGGCAACGTTAGCAATCCCAAACGTCAACAGTCGGATGACAATTGTCCAGCCCGCAAGTTAAGCCCATTCGGCTTCCCAAGCTCGCGCCCTGGCTAAGGCAAGGGCAGATTTGTTAATCTGGTCAGCCGAGTTTCCAAGCGTAACCATCGATCAATCTGTGCCTTAGCCAGCCCGTGACTTGGGCCCACTCAGCTTCCGAAGCTCGTGCCTTGGCTAAGGCATGGGCAGATTTATTAATCTGGTCGGCCGAGTTTCCAAGGGCAACCGCCGATCAATCAGTGCCTTAGCCAGCTCGCGACTTAGGCCCACTCGGCTTCCGAAGCTCGCACCCTGGCTAAGGCAAGGGCAGATTTATTAATCTTATCGGCCGAGTTTCCAAGTGCAACTGCCGACCAATCTGTGCCTTAGCCAGCCCACGACTTAGGCCCACTCGGCTTCCGAAGCTCACGCCCTGGCTAAGGCAAGGGCAAATTTATTAATCATATCGGCCGAGTTTCCAAGCACAACCGCCGATCAATCTATGCCTTAGCTGGCCCGCGACTTGGGCCCACTCAGCTTCCGAAGCTCGCGCCCTGGCTAAGGCAAGGGCAAATTTATTAATCTGGTCGGCCGAGTTTCCAAGCGCAACCGCCGATCAATCTGTGCCTTAGCCAGCCCGCAAGTTAGGCCCATTCGGCTTCGCAAGCTCGCGCCCTGGCTAAGGCAAGGGCAGATTTATTAATCTTGTCGGCCGAGTTTCCAAGCGCAACGGCCGATCAATCTGTGCCTTAGCCAGCCCGCGAGTTAGGCCCATTCGGCTTCCCAAGCTCGCGCCCTGGCTAAGGCAAGGGCAGATTTATTAAGCAGCCGATCTAACCACAACTGAAAGCAATAGCATTCAACATTTTCCTTAACCAGTTGAGCACAACTCATGAAATTTTTTATATATACTCAAGTTACTAAACAAAAAGATTTACTTATGACTGTAGCAACAGATGAAAAATACTAAATTAAAAACTGTAAAAGTACATTCGACATCCTAAAAACTATCAGTCGGCCGGATCAGCCATCAGAATCAGACTCCAATGGCTCAACATCCACTTGCTCATATGGTATTGGCGTAATCAACGACGCGTTAACAGTAGCCAGGGCTTTGTGCCAGCCATGTTTGAATCCCCAATTTTCAAACTTGGGGACTTGGTCAACGTACTCGGCAAGTCCAGCATTTTTCCCGGCCTCGAACACTTTGGAAGACTCTGAGTCGGCTGCTTCCTTTGCCGCCTTCATTTCAGCCAACTCACCCTCTAGTTTGGAGATCGCCTTTTGGGCCAATTTGAGCGCATTTTCGCTCGCGTCCGCCTTCTTCTCAGCATCCTATCTCAACTGATCCGCGCTACGAGCCCTCTCCATCTCGACGTCGGCCCTTGAGGCTTCCTTATTCGCCCCAAAGCCTCGACCTCTGCCCTTCTCGTCTGGCCTTCAACTTCCTCGCGTAGATGGCCAATCTCTTTGACGGCGTCGCAATGGCGACGGCCCAAATCGGTTATCCATCCGACGGTCTGCAAAACAAGAATTTAAAACCTTAACTTCAACAGTATTTGGATTAAGTGAAGCTAACTTCAACAGTATTTAAAACCTTAACTTCAACATGGACGTAGCCAAGCTAAATGCGACTTCTGGATCTTTAAGCACCGAAGCATCAGAAGAAACCGGCATGTTTCTTATCATCGGCTGAATGACAAAAGGAACGATCACGTCCGATCCCTCTAATCGAGGACGTTTGTCGCCGTGTTCCTCTAAGCCGGCCTTAAACTCGGCAGGGCGTTTCTCTGCCTCAACTTCTTGGCCGGCTTGCACGATCACAGTAGATTCGGCATTTCGATTTTCTGCCGTTTCCACCTCAACAACGCGCACGGACTCTGATCCGCTAACAGGCACGGAGAATTGAGATTCGGTGGCGGGTGGTATTTCAGACGGAAGGGCCTCCGCTCTTCACCGCGTGGCCAACCTTTCCGCATTCGCCTTCCTAGCAAGTTTTGTCAGGGTTAACCTGGCCATGTCTTCGGGGTCTGCGGCGGGAATACTCTCCAAGCCGTGAACAACGCCGTCAAATGAAAGATCCCCTCGGCCCAAAGTGGATGGGGGATCGGCCGAATTCAATACCTCGTCAGATTCGGTTTCAGACTGATCTGATTCGATAACATTAGCTACATCCCGCTCTGAATCGGACCCTTCAAAACCAACCTGCCTCAAGTTTTTGAAGTCGGACAAAATAAGAGCAATAAGAGAATCTTCACCCTCCGGAACAAGGATATTTTCTGCCACCGAGAAGGTCATATATGTTGGCTCGTAACGAAGCAGAATATGCGCCGACCTCCCTTGTTTCTGAAGACTTCGACGGCCGAAATATTTGAGTGCGACTTCTATATCTGAAAGAACGACGGCGTTAGTTGAAGGAAGAACTTTCTTCAAATTGCTCCCTGCACAAGACAAGCCGTCACATTTCAAAGAAAAGGCTTCACAACAAAAACGAACAAATAATAAAAGCGAGAAGGCAATTAGCCACCTGGCTCGCCCCTCCGTCTAGGAATAGGGTCGACGTGATCCTCTCCTTCGCCAAATTCCCAGTTACCCTGGACAACGACCATAACGTCATCAACTTGTTTTCCAGAACTAGAAAGCATAGTAATCAGCTGATGGTCGATATCCTTGGCCCTAAGGAAGAAACGCCCATGCCGACCAGAAGACTTAGCCAAGGCATAACAATACCGGATGGCTGGAATGCCAAGGTTAATTCTTAGGCGACGGTTGAGCGCTATAATCCCCATTATGATTCTAAAGAAATTCACATTAGGTTGGGAAGGGATTAAACCCCAGTAGCGAAACACAGCCCTAAGAAACGGGTGAAGGGGGAAACAGACTCCACCCTCTGCAATTGACAAAAGAGGAAAGCCAATCGTGGTTTCGTCCTCCCTCTCCATATCAAGAGTGCCGTCTGCCACAAGTGACAGACGGACATCATCAAGAATGAAGAAATGACGTTTAAAGCCAGGGATTTGATCTGACGAGAGGAGGTCTTTCAAATGTTTCGCCATACCTTACAGTTTGTGAGAATATGCCAAGGAAGGAACAAACCAGAAAAAGTCTTCAAAGCAAAGGAGGAGAGAACTTACAAAGGACGGAGGGGATATCGGAAAACAGAGTTGCAGGGACTATCCAAAAGGCAATCCAGTGATGAGCGTCACGAAATACATGAAAGGATGTCAAAATTTTAAATCGCAATAAATAAACACGTGCGCGAAGGGGAAAAGTTGACACGACAACCGAAAGGGGTGCGCTTAGATATCCGCATGACAATGAGGCCAACCGCCGAATTTTGGCTCTGACTTTTCGAAATTCAAAACCAAGCACTCCAGCCAACTGTCATCGGTGAAATGCTTGGGAGGCAATTGTGGGAGCCGAATAAGTAGAAGAGTAGGGAGACGCGTACCCCAGAAACTAGATACTACTCGGCTTCATATTGCGTAACTAGGGCGCCGAATGCGTTAGTAAAGCCGAATAGACGGGGGTCAGTAGCACTGAATGAATATAAGGTGAATGGGATAAAAGTAGGCTCAGGCCCCGAGGCCCAAAAAAGCAAGTATAAATACAAGAACCACAAATTGAGAAAGGTATGTAAGAATTACTCCACTTAACTTAGACAAGAAGCTATCTTGAGTGTCTGAACTAACTTGTCCGTCGGAGTGCTAATTCTGGCCACCCCGACCGGAGTGTTTCCATCTTTTCAAGTGACTAGCTGAGGATCACTAGCGTCTCCCAAGATCTGAAGAGTATTTCCAAACCACTTCTCCACACTTATCTCTCACAATCTTATCAATAATAACATCCTAGTTAATACCATAAAAAAATAATTCAACAACCAAAGGTGACTTCCAAGTTCTTCAACTCTAAGCATAGGGAAAAGGAAGAAAAACAGGAAAAGGAAGAAAAACAAGATAAGAGAAAAGTAAAAGATGAAAAAGTTGATTCACCTCTCCTTTTATAAAGTGCAAAATAATCCGACTTGTGCTGTGGTTGTTTTCATATTCCTAGAGAGAGAGAACATGATTACAGTAGCGCAGTTAGAAATTTAATATAGTGTAAGCATATATTAATCACAATTAAAAAAAAAATTTCTCATAAAATAACAAGCAGATATTACAAAATTTAAACATTCATTAACAAAACTTATTGATCAACAATTCTACGAGTAGTAATATATTTTTTTCCAACTAACAATAAAAAAAATCTCCAATTTGAGAATAATCATATAAAAACAGAAATTAATAATTCAAGAGGGGATGGCAAGTCGTCACTTGCGCGAAGATAAAGTAATAGCAATATAGATAGTTTCGTCAAATGATAGAGTTCATGCATTGTTTTTTTTAAACATAAGAAAGGGGTGCTTTTAAAAAATAAATAAATAAATAATTCAAGACAGTAAGTTATGGTTATTTTTTTGAAAATTTAAAAATGCCAGGGTAACTAAATATTTAAGGGGGCACTAACATAATTTTATAGTGTTAATGGGATATACTCTCTCTCTCTATATATATATATGGGTACAAACGGAGAGGGTCATGCACCCTTCCTAAGCCTTACTTCCCTCCGCCCTTGGCTGTTTAAAATTTTGATGGGTTAGATGGTGGCGTACGGGAAGAATTTGTAGCCTGAGGAGCAACTTGATCATTTGATCCAAGTTAAAACTTATGCCATCCCGGCGGCAGCCCTTCTCATCATTCTCTATTAGAGATATACATTAGTAGTAAGATCTATTACACTAATATTATATTTAATTATACAATTTTACAAACTTATATTAATATCTCTTACAATATTGAAAACTTTAGCTGTGTTAACAAAAGTGATGAAATTATTGCATTATGCTTAAATATTTTGTATTTAAATATGTACAGGTATTAAATGATAATATGTACGGGTATTAAATGATACAATTACACCATTGAGAGGGTAATTTATATTTAAATTGGGCCGAGCTAGGATAGTGGGCCGGTCTATGGTCCGTATTGAAGAGGCTGAAAAAATGGGCCCGGACAAGTGTTAGTCCGGTCCGAAGTAAAGGATTTCCATCGGAGTATGTACTTGAGTTTAGTTCGGTTGAACTTTGTTTGGGTTAGCTTGGTCGTATTGTTCAGAACCGAGGTACATTGGGCTTGCTTTAGGACCTGAGTAAATGGTAGCACGGCTTGTTTCTTCTGGGGATAGCTCGGCCTTTGTATGAAAGGCCGAGGTAGAAGAAAGGAAAGCAAGCCGAGGTAACAGAGTTCGGTCGGAGTACATGGAAACCGAGGTGTGCTAAAGTCCCTAAGAGGCCTTGGTTCGGCAGATAGTTCGGCTCATCTCTCTTATGGTTAGCTCGGTGTTAGTATGGAAAAGCCGAGGTAAGAGAGAGGAAAGTTGGGGCCGAACTGGTGGTTACTTCGGTCATATTGGAATTTGGCCATGATAGAACCATCTCACTTGGTTTAAGCTGTGAGGGGGGGTGTTGGAGGATAAGCATTATCTTCTAGGAGTATGAGTCCTGGGAGGACTCTGCATGGAGGAGTAAGAGTCCTACCAGGATTGTGCTACGCGAAACCTATATAAGCTCACCAATATCACCTTTGGAGAGGTAATGCAACTTTTGCTCCCTGAATACATAGAGCTTTTGGCTTTCTTGTCTTGCTTATTGACTTAGGCATCGGAGAGGTTTCCGGCACACCCCCGTCGGCCAGCTTACGTTTGTGTTTACAGGTAGTAGAACGACGACGTACAGAGGAACGCAGACTTGATCAACAGGATTATACGAGAAGGTGTATTTCTTTCCCGTACAATTGGCGCCGTCTGTGGGAATTTCATACAAGAACAACCTCTTGATCAAGTTTTCTCTTGAACTTCAATGGCGAACAATGAAGAATTACCTCAATCCACTGTCGACGGACTGACTCCAGATGGGGGTGCAAGGCGCGAAGGCCTACCAGTGGTCACTCCCATGGCGAACCTGGAGCAACGACAAACTCCCAGGAGGGATGCCAGGGGAAGAAGAAGGAATAACAGCCCTCACCCCTCTCGTTCGCAAAGCCCAGAAAGACAAAGGCGCAGGGTTGATCCTCAAATTCTGGAGGATCGCGTCAGAGAACAAGACGAATTAATACGGCAGATGGCGGCGGACATGGAATCCTTAAAGCGCCAGATGAAGGGTAAAGAAGTGGCGACAGGAGAGGGGCGCAACAACAAGACGCCCCCTCGCCACTCAGAGGGTCGTAGTAGGAATTCTACACCCTCTCGACCAGAGAACAGAAGCCTCAGGACAGGCGACACGCGATCCGTATCTTCCAGGACTCGTCACTCCAGGTCTGAGAGGGCGAGATCTGAGAGGTCCTACATGGAAGGGAGCACTTATTGGCCTTCGCATACACACCAGACAAGGTCTAGATAGACAGAATTACCCAGATCGTCCGACCTGCGATCCATGCTAGAAGAGAAAGCAAGATGGAAGGAGGACGCTAGGGCGTGTGATCCACACAGGGTTCCTGCCTTGCAGCGGTTGGCTCCTCGGACGCATGGAAGCGTCGAGGTTGGAATGCCAATGCCGCGCCCGGCGTATGAACCAGCGGACAAGGCATTGGCGAGGCTGCAGACCTCACCATTCGTCCCAGCAATAGAGAACGCGCCCCTTCCGTCAGGCTTCGTACAGCCTAAATTCACAACGTATGAGGGGAAGACGGACCCCTACTCGCACTTAAGCCACTTTCGCCAGGTCATGGCTGTATACCGGCGGAATGAGGCCTTGATGTGCATCCTATTCCCTTCAAGCCTCGGCGACCTTGGATTGACTTGGTTTGAGAAGCTTCCAGAGGGCAGCATAGCCTCCTGGGCGCAATTGGCAGAGGCGTTTGTAACGCGGTTCAGAACAAACACAAAAACCCCGGTGGAGATCGACCAGTTACTCTCCATCGACATGGGCGACAAGAAGACCCTGAGGTCATACAACAGTCGCTACTGGGAGACATTCAACCAGATTGGGGACTGCCCAACCAACCTCGCCATTGCGCAATACAAAAGAGGCCTTCCAGTCGAGAACAGACTAAGGGACTCTATCACCATGACACCACCTCTCACCATGGAGGCCCTGGTGGAGAGAGTGCACCAGCACATCAGGGTGGAAGAGGATGGCGCTCGTGCCAAAGCAAAAACTGGCGCGACCACAACACCAGAGAAGAAGACCTCAGCAAAGGTCAATACGATAGATCGCCAAAACCGAAACGGACGAGGCAGACGAGACAATGGCGAGGACCAGGACAAGAGATGGTTAAGAGTCCGCACCGCCATAACCACGGTATTCAAGAAGCCGATCTACCGTATACTTAGCGAGATTCGAGACGAGCCTTTCGTCAAGTGGCCAGCCAAGCTAGGCGAAGCCCAAAAGGACTATGATGACAGATCCAGATGCACCTTTCACAAAGAAAAGGGGCACCGCACTGAGAATTGCACGCCGTTAAGGCAGCATTTGGAAGAATTGGTGACAGCAGGCCACCTGGACAAATACATCGAAGGAGGGGCACAACCAGCCCCCCAGGACCATAACAACCCCAATGGGATGCCGATCGACGCCCCGCCCCAAGGCGTCATCAACGTAATACATGGAGTCTTTGAACCTGAGCGTGTATGCGAGCTCAGAGGTTCAATCAAAAAGGCCGAGCATTTAAGGGAGGTGCTAAGTGCCCAACTGGTTGCTAAGAAGGGGAAGACAGCGGCCACAAATGTCATCTCTTTTTCGGATAAAGACTTGGCGAGGATTTATTGTCCTCATAACGATGCCTTGGTCGTCACTCTCCGAGTCAAGGATTTTGACGTCAAGCGGATTTTGATCGACCAGGGTAGTTCATGCGAAATCATGTACTATGAAACCTTCAAGCAACTGAAGCTTCAAGACAAGGACTTAGCCCCTGCCGTATCCCCTTTGATTGGATTCAATTCTATGCCGGAGTGGCTAGTCGGCAAAATCATCCTTCTAGTCAGGGCGGGAAGTGTGACGAAGCAAGTGGAGTTCTGGGTACTGAAGGTCCCCTCCACCTACAACATCATCTTAAGCAGAACATGGCTGCATGCCATGCGCTCGGTGGCATCCTCCTACCACCAAGTGATGAGGTTCCCCAACGATAGCGGAATAATTGAAGAAGTATACGGGGACCAGGTTATGTCCAAACAATGTTTCGTCACTACGAATGGCAGCCGCGCTGCAAAAGGATATATTCATTCGGTCGAAGAACCAGAGAGTAATGAACTATTCGCGGATGTTGGCAAAGCGGCTAGTCAGAAAGCTGTAGAGGACTTGGTGGAAGTCAGGATAGATGAGAAGAACCCGGATAAGTTCTTCTTACTTGGCTCGTCGTTGTCCAGCACTGAGAGATTGGAAGTCTTGGAATTCCTGACCTCCAACATCGAAGTGTTCGCCTGGACCCCATACGACATGCCAGGCATCGATCCCAACTTCATCTGCCACCAACTCAATGTCCACCCTTCTGCCAGGCCAGTCATTCAGCGCACCCGCAGATCGGCGCTCCATCACGCCGAAATAGTAGCAGAAGATGTGGGAAACCTGCTGGAAGCAGGGGCAATCAGAGAGGTACATTACCCCAAATGGAACTCCAACACGGTCGTGGTGCCAAAGAAGAATGGCAAGTGGCGCGTTTGCGTCGATTACAAGACGGTCAATAAAGCATGCCCGAAGGATAGCTTCCCCCTACCAAGGATAGATCAATTGGTGGACCTAACAGCTGGACACAACAGGCTTAGCTTCCTTGACGCATACAGAGGCTACCATCAGATAGCCATGCACGAACCAGATCAGGAAGTAACATCCTTCACCACTCCAAGAGGACTATACTGCTACAAGGTCATGCCCTTTGGCCTGAAGAATGCAGGGGCAACGTTTCAGAGAATGGTCACCAAGATGTTTGAGCCATTGTTAGGCAGAACAATGGAGGCTTACATCGACGACATGGTGGTCAAAAGCAAGGACGTGGATGACCATCTAAAGGACCTAGATGAGATGTTCCAGATCCTGAAGAAACACAAGTTGCGCCTTAACGCTTCTAAGTGCGCATTCGGTGTAGGGTCTGGCAAGTTTCTGGGTTTCCTGGTGACCAACTGGGGTATTGAGGCAGACCCCTCCCAAATCAAAGCAATTCAGGAGTTAGAGAGGCCTAACTCAGTAAAGGAAGTACAGCATCTCACCGGCATGGCAGCAGCACTTAACCGATTCATCAGCCGGTCTTCAGACAGATTGCGTCCATTCTTTCAGTCATTAAAAGCTAAGTTTGAGTGGGACGAAGAATGCGACCGAGCTCTAGAGAGTTTGAAGGAATACATGTCTTCTCCACCACTACTTGTCACTCCAGTACCTGGAGAAGAACTCTTCCTCTACTTGGCAGTATCGCAGCATGCAATTAGTGTAGTGTTGGTCCGCGCAGAAGGGATCCAACACTTGCCCATCTATTATGTCAGTAAGACATTACTGGGCGCCGAAACAAGGTACTTGCCACTGGAGAAACTGGCATTGGCCTTGATGATGGCTTCAAGGAAATTGTCGCATTACTTTCACGCCCACACCATAGTTGTTCTCACAGCCTTCCCACTCAAGGCTTTATTTGAAAGGGCGAACTTTTCTGGGCGAATCTTGAAGTGGGCAGTAGAATTGGGACAGTACGACATCAAGTTCCAACCCAGAACCGCAATAAAGGCTCAAGCACTAGCAGATTTTGTCGCAGAGTTCACCCCTGGAAGTCATCACATCTGCCCAGTCGACCTGACTGAAGCAGCCAAACTAGGGATGGAGGTTGACGTCAGAATAACGCAACCCCTAGTGCTGGTTGTTCAATCAGGCCCCAAGGCGGACCACAGTAAAGAAAGGGAGGAAGAAGTGAACCATGCTACACCAAGTCAGGCCTCACCGACTAACAAAGACTTGGTGCAAACAGAGAGCAAGGGGCAGACAGCAAGCATCGACTCTGAAGAAGCCACCAGCAACGTGGAAGATCCCAAGACCTTATCTGATCCCTCCACCTGCTGGAAGTTGTTCGTTGGAGAAATGTGGAAGCTCTTCGTGGATGGAGCATCCAACATGCATGGAGCAGGACTTGGCATAGTCCTCATCTCTCCAGACGCCCTAATAGTGGAGCAAGCAATCAACCTTGGCTTTCCAGCGTCAAACAACGAAGCGGAGTATGAAGCGCTTCTGGCTGGTCTCAAGTCAGCATTCTACATGAAGGCCACCGAGCTAATGGTCTACAGCGACTCACAGCTGGTGGTAAACCAAATATCGGGCGACTACGAGGCAAAGGATGATAGGATGGCCAAGTACCAAGACTTGGTCAGAACAGAGATAAAGAAGTTCGAAGTAGTGAAGATAGAACAGATTGGCAGAGAGGAAAACAGCAGAGCAGACGAACTCGCAGGCTTCGCCTCAATGGCAGACACCTCCATTCCCCATCCACTACTAATCGACTATCTTCCTAGACCAAGCATTGAAGATCCAGAAGCTGAAGAGGTATGTTGTGCAGAGTTAGGTCCTTCTTGGATGGATCCCATCATACTATTCCTAAAGGACGGCACCCTCCCAGAAGAAAAGAAAGAAGCCAACAAAATAAGAGCAAAGTCACAGCAATTTTGGCTCTCTCCATCCTTGGCGTTATACAAGAAGTCGTTCTCAGGACCTTACTTAAAGTGTGTCCACCCCAGCAAGGTGGAAGCATTCCTGTTCGAAATACACTAGGGGGTATGTGGCAACCATCAAGGAGGAAGATCATTGCATTTACCGAGCTATTTCACAAGATACTAGTGGCCATACATGCAAGCAGATTCAGAGAAGTATGTCAAAAAAATGCGAAAAGTGTCAGAAGTTTGCGCACCAAATACACCAACCTGCAGAGAACTCCTACCTTTGACTAGCCCATGGCCTTTTGCAATGTGGGGCTTAGACATATGTCCACTTCCAATAGCACCAGGCAACAGGAAGTTTTTTCTTGCGCAACGGACTACTTCACAAAATGGGTGGAAGCAGAAGCCTTGGCGTCAATCAAGGAAAAAGATGTGAAGAAGTTTTTTGGCAAAACATCATTACTCGCTTTGGCATACAAAAGCACTGATTTCAGACAATGGTACTCAGTTGACGCAGAATTTTCAGAGGCTTTTGCGAAGAATACAAGATAGAATTCTACAATTCTACACCGGCGTATCCCCAAGCAAACGGTCAAGCTGAGGCATCAAACAAGGTAGTTTTGGACGGATTGAAGAAAAGGTTGGAGAAAGCCAAAGGCAAGTGGGCAGAAGAGCTCCCTCATGTTTTATGGGCTTATCGCACCACACCACGGCGGTCAACAAGAGAAACTCCATTCTCCTTAGCCTATGGCATGGAAGCAGTCATCCCATTAGAAGTCGGACTCCCCACAATTCGGAGCGAAAATTTTGATCCAGACTTAAATGGCGAAGCTATAGCTTTGGAACTTGACCTTGCGGAAGAAAGAAGAGACAGAGCATTGGTTCACATCGCCTCCTACCAACAAGAACTATCTAGGAAGTATAACAAAACTGTGCATCCAAGGCAATTCAAGATCGGCGATTGGGTACTTCGCAAAGTTATGGGCAACACATTGGTCCCCGGAGATGGCAAGTTAGGTCCTAACTGGGAAGGTCCTTACAAAGTGGTCAGATTAGCAGGAAAATGGGCCTACCACTTGGAAGATGAGGACGGCAAAGCGATTCCTAGGCCATGGAACACTGCCAATCTTAAGTTATTTTACTTTTAGCTTTTTCTTCTCTCTTTAAGTATATGTAATTTCTCACTTTATCAATAAGACAAATCGATTCATTTTTAGCATATTTGTTTTTAGTAGAAAGTAACTTTTGTAAGTTAGTAGTATTGTAAACATATTTGGCCGGATTAAACCAACTATGACCCCTCCTAAGCCCAGGATAAGGATCCAGGCTGCAGGACGTTTGGTCGGAATAACCAAACACTATATTCTAGGTTGGCTGGAAAAACCAACCTAGAGGTTGGCTGGATTAAACCAACACTCTGTACTCTTCAGCCGAAGTAAGTGTATGGCTGAAGAGTGGTTGGCTGGATTAAACCAACACTCTGTACTCTTCAGCCGAAGTAAGTGTATGTCTGAAGAGTGGTTGGCTGGATTAAACCAACTCTCTGTACTCTTCAGCCGAAGTAAGTGTATGGATGAAGAGTGGTTGGCTGGATTAAACCAACTCTCTGTACTCTTCAGCTGAAGTAAGTGTATGGCTGAAGAGTGGTTGGCTGGATTAAACCAACACTCTGTACTCTTCAGCCGAAGTAAGTGTATGGCTGAAGAGTGGTTGGCTGGATTAAACCAACTCTCTCTACTCTTCAGCCGAAGTAAAATATATCGGCTGAAGAATGGTTGGCTGGATTAAACCAACTCTCTATATTCTTCAGCCGAAGTAAGATATATCGGCTGAAGAGTGGTTGGCTGGATTAAACCAACTTCTTGTACTCTTCAGCCGAAGTAAGTTATATCGGCTGAAGAGTGATTGGCTGGATTAAACCAACTTCTTGTACTCTTCAGCCGAAGTAAGTTATATCGGCTGAAGAGTGGTTGGCTAGTAAGTTAAATAGCTGGAACCGAGATCAAAGTTTGCAAATGATCACATGGAAAGTTCATTTCAAATATAAGCATACATGCACAAAACCGGAATAAGAGTTGAAGGAAATTTTTCATTCAAAAACAGAGAAGTACAATTTGGGGGGCTTCAGCCCGGTTACAAAAGGTTCGAAAAAAAAAAAAAATCAACGGAGGAGTGCATCCAGTTCGGCGTCAAATTCTGCGTCAGCATTCACCTGGAGTCCGGTGTCAGAGGAGAGCACGGTTTGATGAGGGAGTTCGGTGTCAACCTGAACTTCGGTATCAGTCGGCTGCAGCTCAGGAGTTGGATCTTCTATAACTGGCTCAGACCGAACTGTTTGGTTATTTTGCTGTTCGTTGACAACCGGAATGAGAGATGGTTCCTCATCATCATCGTCATCATCATCGTCATCATCGCCGGACCCCTCAAGAAAGGCTTTTTGCAGATCGGCAGCGTATTGTGAGAGTGAAGCTGGAATGGAGTACGGTGGAGCGTTGTAGGCGTCGGTGTCTGACGTACAACCGAGCTTCTCCACCGCAGACCTCCAGCCGCACTTGAAAAAACGGTCTTTCGCTGCGTCACATTGAAGGGAATATGCTTCTTCGGCTTCCTTGAAGCCTTGCTTCTTAACCACCTTCATCTCTCCCTTCAGTTGTTTTATTTCGGCGTCCTTCTTCGCCTCAATTTGGGCCAAGTGGCGCAGGTACTTGTCCTTTGCCTCATTGGCGATCTTCTGCTTCTCAGCTTCGGCCGAATTGACTATTACGGTCAGACGACCGTTCTCAGCCCGCAGCTCGGCTAGCTGCTTCTTGGCCTCGCCAAGTTCGACCGTTTTGGATTCAACCTCGGCCATTGCATCCCTTGTACTCCTCCTAAGCTCCATGACCCTTCTGTGAGTGACTTGGTTCTTCTGGATAGCCTGCGAAGGAGAAGTAACGTTAGCCGAACTCGAAGTTGGAAAAATTTACATAGAGAAAAAAAGTTGTTTACCAGGATCATGGACTTAGTTGAGGACCGAATTGACTTGAGCTCGGTGTTGAGCTGCTTGAAGTGGTGCTCCATGTCCTTCGGGAGGCACACACTTTTGGCCAAGCTGTGTGCCAACAAGTGGTCCTTGTCAGCAACCACCGAATCCTCAGCAGTAATATCCCGGTTGTCAAAGGAAAGGACGGGAGTCCATTTGGATGAAGTCGAAGTTCGGTCAGTTTGCTCCGGTTGGGGGCTTGGCTGGGAACGCGGAGGAGAGCTTTGAGGAAGAACGGTCTCGTCCTCATCAACAAGATGTGGCTCGGTTGGGGTAGTCCGAGCACGTTTGTTTCGGCGAGAAGTAGAGGGCTGTTGGGAAGGAAGAGCCACCACGGTTTCGGTGGTCTGGCCGGCTTGTGGTAGTCCGGCTGGGTTTGTTTCGGTGAGCATTGCCCTCAGCCTGTTCTTCTTTGCCATCTCCTATTCGGCGGTGAGTGGAACAAGGATGATCTCCGGCAAGGATGGGTCCGGTTCTGGTGCTTCTTCAAGTAAAAAGTCGGTCACCCTCGCTTTTCGGCGACCGGAGTAGCGGTATGTCGGTTCGAAGTCTAGCAATTTAGCCTAACTTCTTTCCCGAACCCGTAGTACGGCGCGCAGAACGCCTAGGTTGGGGTAGTTGTAAAGAGAGTGAAGATGAGCTAAATCTGCAAAAAGAAAAACAAACTGTTAGTTCGGTTCAAGAGAGAAAAGCCGACATAAAGAAAAGTGAGAAAGGCGACCGGGGTATGTATACCGGGTTCTCCTTTTTTCCAATTTATTCCTCGGCCAGGAATTTGGGCCTGATGGTCTTCGAAGTTGCCAGACACCCAGAAGAAGTCGTCATCATTTAGGTCTTTGTCCGGTGTATGCTTAATTATTTTTTCTCGGCCTCGGCATATTATCAAGTAATAACACCAGCCTTCATTCTTGGATCCTAATGAGTACTGATGGAATATTTCGGCTAAGCCTAGGTTGAGACCGGTCTGGCGGTTTAGGGCGTCTACGCCCATTATTATGCGGTATGTGTTTGTGGAGAGTTGAGTTGGGCATAGTCTGGTTTGCCTAAGAAACTCACAGATTAAAGGCTGGACTGGGAATCGTAGTCCGATCTCTATTATTGATTGAATGGTGAAAGGGACAAAGCCTGGGTTGCCCCATGGATCTACATCTGGTTCGGCTAGGGTGAGGTTTACATCGGTTGGTATACTGTAATCCTTTCTGAATTCGGCTAAGCCGCCTGGGGTTTCTACCAAAAATCTGTACTTCCCCATTTATTGAATAACTTATAAATAATTTAGTTCGGCTGGGGATTTGGACTCGGGAGCTCGGTTGAGCGAACGGAGGAAGTATCTGGGCAACCTAAGTCTGCAAAATTGGAAAGTAAGGTGTTAAGCACAGATCGCTGACCGTGCTACAAAAAACAAAGCAAGAGAAGACAAGTCCTACTTCGGCTATACAGTATACTACAGGATCTACCTCGGTTGTACCTAGGGAATCTTCTTATCTCGGTTTGTTAAGGTGTTTGGTTATCTCAGATTCTACCTATGTTTTTTGTTACTTCGGTTAGGCGTCAAGGGGCAGCTTTCTGAGTTCGGTTTAGGAACTGAGAAAGTTGGCTTAGCCCCCCAAGGCTTAGCTCGGTCGAGGCTAGTATTTCTAGTTCAAGAGTGTTTTCATTTCGGCTACGGTGAACTAGATTGTTACTTATTGAAATTACTGTGATGAGTACAAGTGCTAGTTCGGTTCCAGTTTGCCTATATTGTGTAAACAGGTTTTTACTTCGGTTGCTTCATAATTTTGGATCGAAATAAGTGTTCTACAGGATTTCATGTGTATTCAAGGTGTTCTATGGCTAAAGCTTTTCCAGAAAGAACACAAGTGGAAAAAAGATGTTTTGCAAAAAACACACGAAACAGATTGCTATGAATCAAATAAAAACAAAATCATAGGAAATAGGGAACAGATTTGGAAGAGGCTTACCAGGAAGGGAGAAAGGCTGGAGGTAGAAGCAAACGTAGAAACAGCAATGGAGGGCACGAGCTCTTGAGATGCAAGGATGAAGATGAATAGTGCAGAGTGGGAAGCAAAAATGAGGAATATGTTTTGTAAAAAGGACAAAAACTGAAGGCGGGAACTGTTCAAATTTTTGCGGAGTACGAAGACGGCGCAACAGCTGTAAAGAGCCAATCGGGGGCTGCCACGTGTCCCTGGGAGAAGAAACGCTTCAGTTGCTGTGACTGAAGAGACGTTTGACCGGACGTGCTTAGCTCGGCTTAAGCTTAGCTCGGCTGGAGAAGCTAAAAAGGTTTTCAGCTCGGCCGGAGTAGCTAAAGGATTGTAGCTCGGCTGGATAAGCTAAAGCTTTAGTTCGGTTCGTAGACAGGTAATCCCTATCATGCTGTGCAGATGGAATTAAGGGGCAATTGAAAGGGTAATTTATATTTAAATTGGGCCGAGCTAGGATAGTGGGCCGGTCTATGGTCCGTATTGAAGAGGCTGAAAAACTGGGCCCGACAAGTGTTAGTCCGGTCCGAAGTAAAGGATTTCCACCGGAGTATGTACTTGAGTTTAGTTCGGTTGAACTTTGTTTGGGTTAGCTTGGTCGTATTGTTCAGAACCGAGGTACATTGGGCTTGCTTTAGGACCTGAGTAAATGGTAGCACGGCTTGTTTCTTCTGGGGATAGCTCGGCCTTTGTATGAAAGGCCGAGGTAGGAGAAAGGAAAGCAAGCCGAGGTAACAGAGTTCGGTCGGAGTACATGGAAACCGAGGTGTGCTAAAGTCCCTAAGAGGCCTTGGTTCGGCAGATAGTTCGGCTTATCTCTCTTATGGTTAGCTCGGTGTTAGTATGGAAAAGCCGAGGTAAGAGAGAGGAAAGTTGGGGCCGAACTGGTGGTTACTTCGGTCATATTGGAATTTGGCCATGATAGAACCATCTCACTTGGTTTAAGTTGTGAGGGGGAGTGTTGGAGGATAAGCATTATCTTCCAGGAGTATGAGTCCTAGGAGGACTCTGCATGGAGGAGTAAGAGTCCTACTAGGATTGTGCTACGCGAAACCTATATAAGCTCACCAATATCACCTTTGGAGAGGTAATGCAACTTTTGCTCCCTGAATACATAGAGCTGTTGGCCTTCTTGTCTTGCTTATTGACTTAGGCATCGGAGAGGTTTCCGGCACACCCTCGCCGGCCAGCTCACGTTTGTGTTTACAGGTAGTAGAACGACGACGTACAGAGGAATGCAGACTTGATCAACAGGATTATACGAGAAGGTGTATTTCTTTCCCGTACAACCATTTTACCTAATTAATTTACATAATTACCTTCATTCTCTTCTCTCAACGTATTGTTTAAAATAAAGTAAGAATATTTAGATTTAGGTGATGTCTGGACATGGTTAATGAAGAGTAAACAAACATTTTTGTTTAAAAAAGACAAAAAGAAAAATGATAACAATATTATTTTCATCCCTTTAATTAACTGTATAAGTCAAAACATTATGAAATTTATATTTCAAAAAACTATGGTGCAATTATATCATAATTTTAGTTTAATTATAATTTATTAATTAATTGGAAGAGATCAATATAATTTATCCTAAGATAATGTTTGGTTAAAAATTTTGAGTAAGAATTTATAAAACGATTCTTTTATACTTTGGGCTTTCTCTTCACAAAATACTCTTTGAATCCTTAATCCAAATATAATAATTTTAAAAAAAAAATCATAAAGTAAAGGAAACGGAAATAGAAACGGAAACAAAAACGGAAACAGACGAAGAAGTTGCTTCACATGATTTTCATAAAGTAAAGCAAAAAGGAAAATGAAAATGAAAAGAAAAAGCGGAAGAAGTTGCTTCACCTTGGACTTGGATTCTTTCCATTCCATAGTTATAATGGAAGATGTTCATTAAATTATTTAACGGTTGTAAAAATATTATTTTAATAAATATAATAATCATAAATTTACATACCTATTTTAGAGTCATAGAATATGTAATGGACATTTTCCGTTGCAAATTTAGAATGGTTAGGATTCTAATCCCTTCAACTCTGCTTTTATATTACCCCAAATGTTTCAAGTTGTATTAGTCTGTTTGATTTTAATTTTTAAAAATTGTTTTTTGAGTTTTAATTTGTATTTTTTAATTTTTATTACACTTTTTTAATATTTTAATAATTTTTTTTTAACTTTTTAGATGTATCTAAAGAGTAAAATATTTTTAAATAAATTTAAAAAAAATAATATATAAAAATATGAAAATGTACTTAATTTTTATTTTTATTTTTTTGTATTTTTTATATTAAAAAAATTCACAAATATTTTACTTTTTAAATTTATCTAGATTATGTGCATCTATAAAATAGAAAAAGAAAATTGATTAAAATATAAAAAATCTTTAAAAAAAATATGAATTGAAAACTTGAAAAAAATAATTTTTAAAAATTGAAAAAAAAAAAAGTATGCTGAGAGAGAGAGAGAGAGAGAGAGGGGGGGGGGGAGTTATTTCAATGATGAACTATATGCTATTGATTTTTGATTGACATTGAGTCTTTTTAAAGTGCACTTTACTTGTAAAAGCAAAAGCAGCAACACTAAGGTCAAGTTTGGCTAAATTAAAAAAGTGCACTTATTTCATCTTTTTATCTTTTTTGGGTCACATCAATCAACATCTCTTCTCTACTTTTTCTACACATAATACAAGAAAAGTCAAAAAGTACACTTATTTAGTCTTCCCAAACTTAGCCTAATTGATGAAAGTGATTAGACCCACTTCTACGTAAGCAGAAAAAATATATTAAGATTTTGGCCTCGTTTGGGAAGTGACTATTTTAGGAGGTTATTTGGCTTTTTAGCTATTTTAGTAAGTTATTTTAGTTTTGTGTTTGGGAAGATGGGAGGCTATTTTAGTTGAGTTGTTGTATTGGAAATTGTGTTGAAATGATGTTTAAATTTAAAATGACTAATTTATTCCTACCTTTTTATTTTTTTAATTAATATAAAGGGGCAAAATGGTAAATTTACCATTGATGTATAGTTCTGCAAATGTTGACAGTGTAGGCTGTGCCTACACTGTCTGCCGCTGCACCTATTCTTTTTTTTTTTTTTTTTTTTTTTTTTTTGAAAACTGATGAATAGTTCCGCTTTTTGACTTTTTTTCGTTTTAGGCTAATATAGCCTCAACCCAAACATGCCAAACAGCGCCTTTATAGTGTTAATTTAAATTTGGTGTGACTTTGAATCGCACTCAAATTAAATTTTAGATATTTTTGTAGTTTATTTTTTTTAGGCAATTAGTTTGCGGATAAGGAATTATAGATGGTGAAGTCATTAGTAGCTTACTGACTAACAGATTTTTGGACATTAAAATAACACTAGGACAGTTCTTGGATTAGGATTGGGTCCTTTTAAAGTTAATTGATTCCTAGTACAGTTAGAAGTAGCACCACTAATCAATGATTTCTTAGTCAATGTTAAATAGGATTTTAGAGAAATTACAGTTCAGTGTACAATAAAAAAAAAATTACAAAAATATAATAGGTGCAACTCAAAAATAATTGGAGTGGAACTTTAAGTTGCACTCCTCCCATGTTTTTGTAATTTATCCATCATGTGTTTATAATTTATTCTCTTGGTATATACTAAGCTGTAAGTTTTTTTAAAATTTTAATGATAAAAAATGTCCACATGAATAATGACATCCACTACCAAATTAAATTATGGTGAAATTTGACTGTTGGCCATACCATTCTTTAATCAATCCACGAAGAAACAAAGAAAGAAAAAACAAAACCTCTGTTACGAAGAAAAAGGGTTTCGGATCTTCTATCCCACTAGCCTGCACCAATTTTTTGTCCCATTATTCTTATGCCACCACATGTTTAAAAAGATAAAACATTATCAAATTTATATTTCAAAAAAAATATGGTATAATTATACCAAAATTGTTATCTAATTATAATTTATTAATTAGTCAAATCAATATAATTTATCTTAAGATTATGTTTGAATAATAAAATTTGAGTAAGAATTTATGAAGTAGAGTAAAAGAAAAAGGAAAAGAGGAAGAAGTTGCTTCACCTCTAAGTTGTATAGTTGTTTGGTCAGAGAGAGAGCAGTGATTTCAATGATGAACTATGTGAGGGTGATGTTGAGAGAAAAAGCGAAAGAGATGGGAGCAGAGAGCCTGATGAACTATGCAGTAGAGAAGTCCATGGAATTGCCGGCGGTGGTAGGGGACATGGGTGGGAAATTGATGGGTACGGCGGAGGAGAAGTGGAAGGAATTGCCAGTAATGGCATGGACTTTGATGGATAAGGTGGACGAGGTGTTTCCACCGGAGACTATAAAAGAGCAAATCCAACATTTGATCCAAGTTTCTAAACCTTATATCATCCCCGCCACCGCCGCTATCGTTCTGCTTATCCTACTCTATTATTGCGGCAGATTGTTTATCACAATAATGAGATCTCTCCTTTCCTATTTCGGCTGCGGCACTGTCTCTGGTGGGAAGGTAACTAAGATGATGATAGCTCCCGGAACCAGAGGGGCTCTTGTGATAGTCAGGTCTGTCTTTGGAAGCAACCCCAGTGGTTACTTCCGTGGTCTCCGAGGAAAGTAGTAGTGATGAACATGAACATGAAATTCTCTTGGAATAATAAGCCTTTTATGTACTTGTTTGAACTATGTATGTTTGCTCTGTCAACTGTATTTCTTATTTTCCATGCTCACCAGCCATCCAACCATGTGGAATGTTTTGTATCAACTCTTTGCTCAACAGATGTTTGGGGCTTGAACGATTCAGATATTTTTGCAATACGTAATCAGAAAGAACTGTGTGTATGTGTGGCTTTATTTTCAATATATTCTGCTACAGGTTTTTTTTTTTTTTTTTTTTTTTAATCGAGAAAAAAAAGACTGTGTGTCATCACAGCCTCGTTGGATTGCCTTTTTTTTTTTTTCCTTATCAAATAACCCAGTCCAAACATTGATTCAAAAATTAAGATTCACCCACATGAAAGATTTTCACATAATTTACTTTAGGGATTGATTTTGCATTGCAACTGAAGACACAAAATTCAAAAACCATGCATATTCTTGTCTTTAGACCAACAGGAACGAACCATAGCTTCAAAAAGAAGAGTACAACAAAAGAAACTCAATCCCTGTCAAAACGCATAAGACCAAGTTGTTCATCTGTCACTCTTTAAGACGATTGTTGCGGAAATAACCAGCTGGGTTTCTCTCAAAATCATCCCTGTAGGTGTAAGAGTCCCCTCCTGCTCCTTGTGCTTTCATCAGTTTCTTGCTACCCTTTTGTTCTGAGCCAGAGATGATGATGATGATGATGATGATGATGATGATGCTAGCATAGCTAGGCCCAACCCCGCAAGAGCCATCCCTGCAACAGCACCCGCTGTCTTCACCGCCTCTTCCCTCTCTCTTCTTCTTTTTATTGATGAGTACAAATTAAAACATAACTTTAATAAAACAAAGCAAAGCAACAAGCCACAAAGCCGGACCAAGAAGCCCATTATGCCCAGTAGTAGGTGTTCACTCTGTCACTTTCTTTCATTGCTCTGCTATTTGTAATGGATTGGGAGAATGTAGAGAGTGGTTGGTTTCTAAAGGAAAATATTGAGAGGAATCAGAGAGTCAACCGTTAAGGATTTTTCCTTTTCAAAAGGGAATGATTCCCTCGACGGTGATGTGCGAGTCCGTGGCACTCACTATGTGCCTCATTTTAATGATTTAAATTATTTATTTTGTTGAGTTTTTTTGTATATATTATGTAAAAAAAATTAAATCGATCTAATAATCGTAATATATTTAATTTATCACATTTGTCTTTATAAATATAGACATCAAATGTATTTTCTTTAAATAAATCATTCATTTTTTAAAAAACAAATGCGATAATAGGTTATGATTATCGGATCTACTTAATTTTTGTATACATAATATACACTAAGGACCTGACAAAATGAACGATTCAGATTATCAAAACAAAGCTACCATGGGCCCGAACAGACTAGAGGGAAGACTAGAGGGAAGCCCACACTACGCCAAAAATCAGCATTAACGGCGGTTTTTAACGGCGGTAACGAAAACCGTCGTTAAAAGTACTATTAACGGCGGTAATAAAACCGCCGCTAATGCCCAACCATTACCGTCGTTAATGCCGGCGGTCTTTGCCGGCGGAGCTCCGGCGTGCTCCGGCGACACTCCGGCGAGCTCCGGCGAAACCATCTACAAAAAGTAAAAGTAATGTTTAAATATTTATTTAGGTAATATATTTCATGAAAAGTGGTTGTGGCAAAGTGGTTGGTGTGGGTGTATGAGAGGTCTTGGGTTCAAAACTTGGGGAGTGCAAAAAGAATGAATTATTTTTTGAAAAATTTGAACCTATTTACAGCGGTAAAAAACCGCCGTTTTTGGTCCTATAAAACTGCCGGTTTTGGTCGACTTTTAACGACGGTAATTTGCTTTTTTACGACGGTTTCATTTTTTCCGACACGCGCATAAACGGCGGTAACGAAACTGCCGTTAAAACCGCCGTTAAAGGCTTTAACGGCGGTAAAAAACCGCCGCTAAAGCCCAATTTTGGCGTAGTGCCATCCGCTTTTAAAAACTATTTTTGAGTTTTTCATCCGTATTTTTTAATTTTTAGTGAATTTTTTTAATATTTTAATTAATTTTTTAGTTTTTAGATTATTCAATATAGAGACACTTAAAAAGTATAAAATTTTTGATTTTTTTTTTTAAAATTCACTAAATAAAAAGAATATAAATATATTTTCGTTTTTTTTTTCGTTGTATCTATTGAATTTTTTTAAATTCTTCTACAAATATATATATTGTGGGGATATATTTTCTAAGTATCAACACGTAGCAATGTGACGCCGACGAGTCAGCCGAGGTTCCACGTGTCGTGGTAGTTACGCCGAGGTTATCTCGGAGTTGCCGAGGTTATCTCCGAAGATATCGGAATCCGAGATTAGCGGATAAGAGGCAAGAGTCCTAGATTGATAGAAGACTTCAATTTGGGTAAAGATAAAACTCTTAGAGAGTTTATCCTAATCCCACTGGGAGTCCTAGATTAGCAGTAATCCTAAGTCCATTAGGGTCAGGCTCCTATTGGGACTAGGATTGTATTGGCTATAAAAGAGAGGCACCCCCATGGGTCAAAGGTATGTTTATATACTCAAGCTTGTAAGTTGAATACTTGATTATCTTTGAGAAATATACTGACTTGATCGTCGGAGTGCCCCCGGGTGGAAGAACCACCGCCGGAGCCTTTTCTTTTTGTGCAGGACAGCAGGGTGCCATCTATTCTGCCTATGTTCTACAGCTGAATTCTTAAGGAGGGCAGTGTGATCGGAAAATCGCTCACACAATTTGGCACCGTCTGTGGGAAAGAAAGACGAATAGATGGCCAGTAACGTACAAAAAGAAAAGGTTGGGGACGACGCTCCCGCTGAAGTGGCAGGCCTATCGACCTTGACATTGAAGGAGACAACCACAATGAAGAAACCCGTGACCAGGGTCACGGAGGAAAAAACGTTGGCCAGGAGGGCGACACTTTAAAGAAGACAGATCAGGACAGATACTACAACGAAGATAACCTCCAGGTATGAAGGGATAGGTGCCTACGGAGGGATGAGGAAGTGAAAGAATTGGCAGACAAGTTGGCAGACCTGCAGTCGATCGTCAACTTTATGATGCAAAACAATGTCATGCGGCCACCATACCCGCTGCAGGACACGCCAATTCCAGCAGTTAATACTCAGAAGGGAGGAAGGAAAATAATTCCCAAAGCACCTCAGCACACCAAGAGCGCAAGGCACTCCCACCCGCCTTCCAGGGAAATCGAATGAGAAGAGCCGAGACAAGAGAAATCCCAAAGGACATATCACACGAAGGACGCAGAGCCCAGAGAACATCAGCATATCCAAGGGCAGGCGCTCTGCTTTGACACAACCCATGGAGAAAGATCAAAACAGGCCCACCACGAGGCCGAAAGTAGTGTACCGAAAAGATTGAAGTCAAAAGATAGCTGAGCTCTAGGGAGGAGCAAAGAAGACTTAAGAAATTACCTTAAGAGGAAGGAACACAATGCTGAAGCCGAGGTTACCTCACCCGTCAAGCCGAGGACACCGTTCTCAGTAGAACTGGACAAATTCGAGGCACCGAAGAAATTCAGCATGCCGAGGTTTCAAATATATGATGGTAAGTTAGACCCTAACTTCCACGTCGGATTATTTTTGAACTCAATGGCATTATACAGTGGAAACGAGCCATTGCTCTGCAAAGTGTTCCCCTCGTCCTTTGCGGAGATTGCATCAGATTGGTTCCATAAACTGCTAAAGGGAAGCATGAAGACATGGAAGGCCTGGCCGACATGTTTGTGGCCAGCTTTGTGACAAACAAGCTGCAGCCATTGAGGGTGGACGCATTAATGGCTCTAAAGATCAACAAGGATGAAGGCCTTAGGGCCTATGCAAAGAGGTATTACGAGGTGTTCAATCGAATACCTGAATGCAACCAAGAAGTGGCGGTCGTGTCTTTTAAGAACGGCCTGAAAGAGGATTGTTCATTATAGAAATCTTTGGCAAAGACATTGCCAAAAAGCATGGAGGAGCTCATGGCAAGAATCGAGAAGTATGCCAGAACCGAGGAGGATATATCAAGGAATAAGGAGGTAAAACAGGAAAAAGAGAACGGCTCGCCGAAGCGAGGCCGAGGTAACAACGGATTTAGCAAATCGGAGACAGAAATAAGGGGCAAACAGGCAGTGACGACTGTGTTCCGAATCCCAGTCCACAAAGTCCTGGATCAAATCAACCCTATTTCAGAGCACCAGCAAAAGGCCCTAGGGGAATACATGGGTAGGAACGTTGGTAGGCGTTGTGCTTACCACAATGAAGAAGGGCACCCAACTCAGGGCTGCAGAGCCCTGAAAGCATACTTAGAGGACTTAGTAAGACAAGGCCATCTGAGGGATCTTGTTGACGAAGCCAGGACCAGAGAAGAGTAGGCAAGGTTACCTCAAGCACCAGCAGCCCCGCCTCCCCCAGCACAGCAACCACAGGGAGGGGGACCTAGGGTGGTTAACGTAATTCACTCCAAGGTGAACGAAAACGACATACGGGGGGAAACCCAAAGAGTAAAACACCTGCAGCACGTTAACCAGGTTGGACAGAAAAGACCTCGGCCTGAAGAGTACCCAGGCCCGACGATAGCATTCACCGAAGCCGACCTAGAGATGGTCCAGCACTCGCATAATGATGCCTTGGTAGTATCCCTCCAGGTTGGGGAGTGCCAAGTGAAGCGCATCCTAATAGATCAAGGCAGCTCTTGTGATATCATGTATGTTTGATGTTACAAGGAGCTGGGCCTTCACCCAGATGACATGGATCAATCGAATGGCCCGATGGTCGGCTTCAATGGAACGCCGACGTGGCCACTGGGCGCTACAAACTTGGAAGTACAAGCCAGCACTAAGAAGATCAAGACAGAGTTCATCGTGATTGACACACCTTCACCATACAACATCATCTTGGGAAGGCCATGGTTGCATGCGATGGGGGCAGTTCCCTCAACGTTGCATCAACTATTGCGGTTCCCAACAGAACATGGAATTGAAGAAGTCAGAGGAGACCAGCTGCAGGCAAAAAATTGCTCCATGGCAGCGATGAAAACAACCTGCAGTATACAAGAACCAGGGAAGGCAGAGATTGAAGATGAGGACATGGAGGTCCTAGATGATGTCGGCAAGAAGCCGACCGAGAAGAGTGAGGAAACACTAAAGAAAATCCTTGTCCAGGAGAGCGATGAAGAGCGCTTTTTTCTTCTCGGCTCAGGCTTAGCCGAAGAAGAAGAAAAAGAACTGGAAGCCTTTTTGAGAACAAACATAGAGGTGTTCGCCTGTACACCTTATGAAATGCCTGGCATAGACCCCGAGGTCACATGTCACAGACTGAACGTTGACAGGTCGGCCAAACCTGTAATACAACGAGCTAGAAGACCGACGTTAATGCACGTCGAAGTAGTGAAGGAGGAAGTAGATAGACTTCTAGAGGCTAGGGCCATTAGAGAAGTCAATTATCCAACATGGCTATCAAACACTATGGTAGTAAAGAAGAAGAACGGCAAATGGAGGGTATGCGTAGATTTTACAAGCCTGAACAAAGCCTTGTCCCAAAGACAACTACCCTCTGCCCAAAATTGACCAGTTAGTGGATGCCACATCTGGACATGGAAAGATGAGCTTCCTGGATGCTTATAGGGGGTACCACCAGATAGCCATGTACCCCCCAGACGAAGAGAATACAGCGTCATGCACCCCAAAAGGCCTATACTGTACGAGTGATGCCTTTGGGTTGAAAAACGCAGGAGCAACCTACCAAAGGCTGGTAACCAAAATGTTCAAGCACTTGATTGGCCAAACAGTAGAAGTCTACATCGATGACATAGTTGTGAAGACAAAGGAGCCTAAGAGTCACCTTACCGACCTAAAAAAGGTATTTGAAATATCGACTCCGACTCAACGCATCAAAGTGTGCGTTTGGAGTTGGATCTGGTAAGTTTCTGGGGTACCTAGTAACAAGGAGGGGCATAGAGGCTTGCCCAGATCAGATCAAGGCCATTTTAGACCTACAGAGCCCAACATCGGCAAAACAGGTACAAATGCTTACTAGAAGGGTTGCAGCCCTAAACATGTTCATAAGCCGAAGCTCAGACAAATGTAAACCATTCTTCAACCTGGTAAAAAAGAACGCAGACTTCCTTTGGACTGAGGAATGTGAGGCCGCTTTGGCCGACCTAAAGAAATATCTGACCTCGGCTCCAGTCCTCTCAACACCTAAACCTGCAGAGGAGTTGTTTTTGTACTTAGTCGTGTCAGAACACGCAGTAAGTGCAGTGCTAATCCGAGAAGAACAAGGAGAACAGAAGGCTGTCTATTATGTAAGTAAAACCTTGGCCAACGCTGAAACAAGGTATCTACCACTAGAGAAATTAATGCTGGCCTTGGTAATGGCCTCAAAGAAATTGAACCATTACTTTCAGGCGCACAAGATTGTGGTGCTAACAGAGCACCCACTAAAGTCCTTGTTGCAACAAGGAGACTTAACAGGAAGAATTGCAAGGTGGGCAGTGGCCTTGGGCCAGTATAACCTGGAGTTTAGACCCAGAACAGCAATTAAGGGCCAAGTTTTGGTCGACTTCGTGGCAGAATTTACACCTGAATCCATCGAACATCAGGCTCCGTTGAGCCAAGATGAACGAGGTCCCAGCAAGCAAGGAGAATCCCAGCCAAAGGCAAAACAGCAAATGAAGGAAAAACTCAGACCCTACAGCATCTACATCAGCGACTCCTTCAGGCTGTTTGTCGATGGAAGTTCAAACCGACAGGGAGCGGGGGCAGGAGTGCTGTTGATATCTCCAGATGGAGAAATAATAGAACAATCCATTCGTTTGGGATTCAAGGCCTCAAACAATGAAGCAGAATACGAGGCATTAATTGTAGGGCTAAAACTGGTAGCAGCAGCAGAAGCAGATGAGGTAATAGTTTTTTATGATTCACAGCTTATTGTTAACTAGTCAACAGGAGAATTTGCAGCCAGAGACGAAAGGATGTCGGCATATGCAAAAGAGGTCATTAGATTGGCAAACTTATTTCAGAACTGCCGACTACTCCAAGTAAGCCGAGATGATAACAGCCACGCCGATGCGTTGGCCAACCTAGCAAGTTCAATGCAGACTGGAAAAACAAGGACAATTATGATTGACTACATGTTGGGCCCGAGCATAGAACCACAAAACACAGAGCAAGAAGCAATATGTGTGGACATGGGGCCAAGCTGGATGGATGCAATTGTTGCATTCCTGAAAGAAGGAAAGCTGCCAGAAGACCGCAAGGAGGCACACAAAGTCAGATTGAAGTCGGCAAGATTCAGCCTGACTGCGGACGGACATCTCTATAGAAGATCCTTCACTGGACCCCTTTTAAGGTACGTACACCCTTTGCAGGTTGAAGATTTTTTTATATGAAATTCACAAAGAAGTTTGTGGAAGCCACGCTGGGGGCAGATCACTAGCTCACAGGGCCATTACCCAGGGGTATTGGTGGCCCTACATGCAAAAGGATGCAGAAGCATACGTGAAGAAGTGCGAACAATGTCAAAGGTTTGCACCTTTGATTCATCAGCCAGCTGCTGACCTGAATCCAGTATCCAGCCTTTGGTCGTTTGCCTAGTGGGGCATGGATCTGGTTGGACAACTTCCCCAAGCAACTGGGCAGAGAAAATACTTGCTAGTAGCAACAGATTACTTCACAAAGTGGATAGAGGCAGAACCTCTTGCCAAAATCCGAGATGTGGACGTTAATAATTTTATATGAAAAAACATTATCACCAGATTTGGCATTCCTAGAGCCATAGTTGCCGACAACGGAACGCAGTTTGACAGCAAAGTCATCAAGAACTTTTTCGCAAAATTCAAGATCAAGAATTATTTTTCAACACCAAGTTTTCCCCAAAGCAATGGGCAAGCAGAGGCCTCCAACAAAGTAATTTTCGATGGAATAAAGAAGAGGCTGCAGGCAGCAAAAGGAAAGTGGGTAGACGAATTACCCAACATGCTTTGGGCATATCGGACTACGCCGAGAAGATCAATAGGGGAATCCCCCTTTGCCATGGCTTATGGCACAGAAGCAGTAATTCCACTGGAAGTCGGCATCCCAGGGATCCGAACCCAGGGAGTTGAGAATGGGACTAACGATATACTTCTAGCCCAAGATCTGGATCTTTTAGAAGAACGAAGAGAGAAGGCTGCAATTCAGCTTGCAGTATACCAGCAATAGCTTGCCAGAGCTTATAACAAGAAGGTCAATCCAAGAGATTTTCAAGTCGGTGACTGAGTCCTGAGAAAAGTCGTCAGCAACAAGAAGGATCTCAGAGAGGGCAAGCTTGGCCCAAGCTGGGAAGGACCCTACAGAATTACTTCGGTATTAGGCAATGGAGCTTACCGGCTTGAAGATAATGAAGGCAAAGCATTGCCAAGACCTTGGAACACTTGTAATTTGAGATTTTTCTATCATTAGATGTGCATTATTTTTGGCCGATGTCATCAATAAAATCTTTTTGGAATTCTTCAAACACATATGATTGTTAAAAACATATAATGTTGTTTCTGAGTGACATGAATAATGAGAACCCAAGTGGAACTCAGGTTCACATTGGGGGCAGAGAAGAGACAAAGACGCTTAACACTTGTTGAAATTTGTAGCAATTTACAAGTTGAGGATAAGCTGAGATGGTTCCTTATCTTCACTTGTTGAAATTTGTAGCAATTTACAAGACGAAGTTAAGCCGAGATTACTGTTTCTCTTCGCTTGTTGAAATTTGTAGCAATTTACAAGTCGAAGTGAAGCCGAGGTTATTGCTTGAACAATTGTAGCACTCTATAGGTTGGTTAAACCAAAGAGGATGCTTAAACACTTGTTGAAATTTGTAGCAATTTACAAAGATGATGTTAAGCCGACATATGATCATCTGTTGAAATTTGCAGCAATTTACAGGTTAAGGTAAAAGCTAAGCATTTTGTTGAAACACTTGTTGAAATTTGTAGCAATTTACAAGTAGATCATTATTTAGCACTTGTTATAACTTGAGAAAAGTTTACTGAATATGTCAATCCTTGTTGAAATTTGTAGCAATTTACAAGTGGGATAGACTGAGATCACTGTTTAAACACTTGTTGAAATTTATGAAAAGTTTTCAGGTCAGTATCTTGCCGAAGTAAAGTTTGTAGTTATTATACCCGAGATATATAACCTCGAGAAGATTGCACAAAGAAGGAAGAAGTATGAAGAGTATATGCAAAATATTCTAAGTATAGAGTCATACAGAAGCAATTAGAAAAAGTACAAAGGTACAAGCATTTAAATGAAAGTTGTATTGAGCATTCAATAGGGAACAGAGGCACATTGGCCATACAAAGAGCTTGCAGTGTTTTAAAACCAGAAGCACAAAGAAACTTATATTGTCCAAAAAGACAAAAAGAGTACAGAAGACATCGAAGTTATGATTCTTCAGCTTCAGGAGGGATTTGGGTCTGGACCTCGGCCGATTCTTGGAGAACTACCTCGGCAGATCCTTGAGGAACTACTTCGGCAGCCTTTTCTACAACCAGCTCGGCGTCAATCTCAGCAAGTGTTTTATCAAGACTTCTTTCAGCTAGAAGAAGGTCGGAAGATAACTTCCCTATATCAGCTTCCTTGGGCAACTCCTCAATCTCCTCATCTTGGGTTAAGTCCAGGATTGGCTCAATCTGAGGAGGAGACTTGACCCCAGCAGCATCCTTGGATTTCTTCACCAAGGCCTCGTCATCATTATCTTCACCCTCAGACTCAGACTCAGATTCCTCTTCAGCCTAACTTGGAGGTGGAGGAGGAGGAAATGGAAAAGGAATAGCATCAACGTTGCGGAAAGGCAAGTCAGCAGGAAGATCAAGTTTTTTTATTAGGGACATCCAACCAAGGGAGAATCCCCTGTTGCATGCCTGCCTGACTTGAAGCTTGTAGTCTTCAGTGACGTCGGCCATGCTGCGCATAAGCCTTCTCATCAGCCTCTTTTATTTCAGCTTCTTTAGTTGCCAAGGCTTGCTGAAGCTCCTTCTCGGCCTGGGCCGCTTTTTCCTCGGCTTCTTTTTTCTACGCTTCAGCAACCTTCTTTATAGCTTCAGCAGCGTCAGCCTTTTCTTCGGCCAAGGTTTGGGCTTTAGTAGCAGCCTCGGCTTGATCTTCCAACTTCTTCATTTTCGCCTGAAGACCCTTGTTGATCTTCTGGAGGGCAGAATACTCCTTCGTCAAGTTAGTTAACTTCTCCTGTTCTCGAAAGATTGCATGGAGAAAGAATGAGCATGCTGAACAGCCTGAAAGAACACAAAGCAAAAAGTTATTACAAAGTTTTACAAGTATGAAAAGATGAGCAAGTAAAGACACTTACTTGAATACAGCGTTGAATCATGAAAGCGTAATTTTCGTATTCACTCATTTTAGCATTCTTTTCCAGATCACCTGGGAGAAGAAGAGCTGTACTGAGTGCAACGCCGACATTTATGTCATCGGCGCTATCAGTAGCCATGACCGGCTTATTCTCCAAAGTAATCTCGGGCGTCCAAGGGACGTTTGGCACTTTGGACTTTGAAGTCGTTGCAGAGGAAGACCTCGGCTTCTTTGACTTTGAGGACTCTGATGGCTGGGTCTCTGCTTGCCTCTTCCCAGCAGAGGGTTGGGATTTGCTGCTTTCAGCCAACTTGGAGATGGGCAGGGCATCCTCAGCCTCAACCTCAGTAGCCTTGGCTTTAGGCTGGGCCTTCTTGGTTCTTTTTGGCTTTGGTGGGGGCATAGATTGGGTCGGAACAGCATCGACGTCAGTTGGGAGATCGGCTAGGAGATCTTGGGTGACAGGCTTTGGGCGAACCATTTCGGCAGTTTTCACAAGTTTGCGCCGGCGTTTTCGTTCGAGTATTGGTATCAAGTATGGGGCCGAAGTTGATTGCAGATCAACTGGGTCAGATGTTGACTCCTGATCTGTTCGAGATATAAAGGCAGTTTGGGTTGTGACAGTAGGTGGAGAGAGGCTCTTTTTCTTCTTCCTTGGAACGTCGGGCAAAATAGACTTATATGTTGAGATGAAATTTAACAACAGAGGTGCTTTCCTTTTGTGGACAGGCAAGTCCAAAAGCTTTTTCAGATCCTTGCCTAAAAAGTAGGACTGGCGAAAGTCCTTTGGTGGCTTGCGAACGTCTGCAAAGAAGAACAAGACATTAGAGACAGACAAAGTTTTGAAGACTTGGAAAGAAAACAACTAAGTGATTAACACTGGGCTCTTACCCTTGCCCTCTTTAACTGTTCAAGGAAGAGGGTAAAGATGAACATCTTCGTCTGGGCCAAACTCCCAATTTCCCGAAGCAATGACATAGTCATCTCCAGCTCCCTTGTTGGAGTCTGGGAGGTTGGCTACGATTTTGAATTCAGTGGACCTCGGCTTGAGGTAATAGACGTAACCATTTTCTTTCAAGTTAAGGGCACACATGGTATAACAATATTGGATGTCGGAAAGGGTGATCCTAACGTTCTCCTGCCTAGCTAAGGCTATGATACCATTAATCACTCTATAGGAATTGACGGTAAGCTGCATAGGGTTCAATGTGTAGTAGTGAAGAACTTCACGAAAAAGGGGATTGAGTGGGAGCCGAAGTCCACACTCAGCAAAAGCAACAATGGGAAAAGGCATTGCATCATCTGTGGGCATGATAGAGTCATCATCCCCAGCCAGTCTCAGATGGACATCGGCTGGAATGGAGAACTCTTGCCTAAAGAATTCAAGTTTGGTTGGGGTGTCTACCCTATGTCTCCACATACCCATGACGTCGGCCTAAATATAGAGGACTGGGTTTCATAAGAGAGATATTTCCGAAGGGTTGCTATAACCTCGGCTACAAATTTGGGTAAGGATTGGTAAGGCTTGTTTTAGTTTTTCCTAAAGAATTGGCAGGTTCTATATACAAATCCCAAACCTAAATCTATGAAAGTAAAGATTGAAGGCTCAAATCTGGGAAAAACACAGAAAACAAGAAACAAGAGCAAATTTTTAGAATCGAGAACGAAGGTGGGCTATCAGGAGCATAAAGAATACGAGAAGTAAAGGGCCAAGAACAGGAGCAAAAGTCCAAGAAGTGGTGAATAGTGCAAGTGTTCAGAACATGGGCAAAAGAAAAATCAAAGCATTCAGATATATGGTTCGCCAGATAGATGTCTGAAAAAGACAGTAATAGCAAGAAAACGGGAAAGCATCAATGAACTAAAAAACAAAAAGAATAGTGGCTTACCGAAAAGACTGGAGCTGGTATGAAGATCGCCGAGGTCAGACGACAGATATAGACATGACGGAACAGTGAAAGCTTCGCTGGAATGGAAGAATGAAGATGATTGTAGAGCTTGGAGCTAGAACAATGGCGGATTTGAGAAAGTTTAAAGAGAGAGAAAGCAAGGGAATCGAAGTGTAAGAGTGAAGAAAAGAAGACGAAGGAAAGGTTTTTTGTCAAAAACTCGAAACGGCGGCAAAATGAAACAATTATTATGCCTGGAGCATCGCATACATCAGGCGGCGCACACAGAGAAGACGATTTTCAGGCGCGTCAGTGATACGATCCAATGAGGATCAGATGCGTGCGAGAAACGGTTGAGAAGTGATGCATGACAGCTCATGCGCGTAAGAGAGTTCATTTGAATTCTTGTTCTTGAAAGAAGACGTGTCGACCTGAGATGAACGACCTCGGCTGAAGAGTTCTTGTGCCGAAGTACTGGAAAGAGCAACAATATAGGTTCCATCACCTCAGAATACCGAGGTAATAGAACCTAGGGGACAGTTGTGGGGATATATTTTCTAAGTACTAACACGTGGCAAGGTGACGCCGACGAGTCAGCCGAGGTTCCACATGTCGTGGTAATTACGCCGAGGTTATCTCGGAGTTGCCGAGGTTATCTTCGAAGATATCGGAATCCGAGATTAGCGGATAAGAGGCAAGAGTCCTAGATTGAGAGAAGACTTCAGTTTGGGTAAAAATAAAACTCTTAGAGAGTTTATCCTAATCCCACTGGGAGTCCCAGATTAGCAGTAATCCTAAGTCCATTATTGGGACTAAGATTGTATTGGCTATAAAAGAGAGGCACCCCCATGGGTCAAAGGTATGTTTATATACTCAAGCTTGTGAGTTGAATACTTGATTATCTTTGAGAGATATACTGACTTGATCGTCGGAGTGCCCCCGAGTGGAAGAACTACCGTCGGAGCCTTTTCTTTTTGTGCAGGATAGCAGGGTGTCATCTATTCTGCTTGTGTTCTACAGCTGAATTCCTAAGGAGGGCAGTGTGATCGGAAAATCACTCACACACATATATATATATATTATATAGATTTCCAAGTTGCTACAACTCTAAACATTGGGAAAAGGAAGAAGAAAAAGATGAGAGAAAAAGTAAAAGATGAAAAGTTGATTCACCTCTCCTTATTTTCTCTACTTACCCATATATATATAATATTGACTCTATATATTATATATATCGCTCATTAGTGACAGAGTCAGAAAATTAAATTAGAGAGAACACTTATTAATTACAATATTAAAAAATTTTATAAAAATATTTCACATAAGTTTTTACTATTAATTTTGAGAAATATCAAAAAATAATATCATTTGTGACAAGTGTATCATAGACAATACAAAAAAAATGAATATAAAATCTTAAAATAAATTATATAATGAAAAAAAATTATACAAAATTTAATTAAAAATTCAATATAATGGTAATATCACGTCATCATTAATATATGATATCATCAACTAATAGTACATAAACACATAGAGAGTGAACCTCATATGTCAAATGTAACTAACAATTCAATAAATTTCATATCTTTACAGTGAGATTACTTACACTTGCATGTCAATAATAATGACATCACAGTTACATTAAAAAAATTTCATAGATAATATGGTTTATAGTAGTCTCCTCATTTTCAATTAAAACAACCATTATTGTTCTCATAATTTTTAAAATGTCATTGACATTTCAATTTAATAATATTTTTGTAATTTTTTAATTTAAAATATTTTTTTATGTTAACAAAAAATTTTTTAAAAAAAATCCTAAAATCCAGAAGACACGTGACCCTGAACCTTCACTCCCTCCGCCACTGCTGCTCATGTATGCTATATAGAGTCAATAATATATATATATATAATAATTAAAAGAGAAAAGAGGTTGTTGTTGAGGTCCGTGAAGTTTATTACAGGTCTTGTTCTGATGATTTGAATTGTTTATTTTGTCAATTTCATTATATATATTATACACAAAAATATTAAGTCAATCCGATAATCATAACGTATTTAATTTATCGCATTTGTCTCTAAAAAAATAGACGGCAAGTATATTATTTAAAATAAACACATTAATTTTTTTAATAACAAATGCGATAAATTAAATAATTTATGATTATCGAATTGATCTAATTTTTTGTGTGCATAATATATACGAAGGACCCGACAAAATGAATGATTTAGATCATCGAATATGACTCGTGGTGAATCCCATGAGCCCGAACAGCAGCCTCCAGTCCAGATTTGGACTGAAGGGAAGCCTTTCCCTAATTAAAAAATGGACAAGCGCATATCTAGTGGTTGTTTGGCATACTATTTTAACACATTATCCTATTTAGGTCACAATCATCTCATTTAAGTCATATCTGTTACCCAAAAAGCAACCTAAGAAAGGGGGTGAACTATGTTTCTACAAATTAAAATTAATAATACCCCAATAAAATTAACTACTAGTACAACAAATTATTAACAAGCACAATGATGAACTTAGCAGTAAATGATCAAACAAAATAACAATGAAGTATAACTAACATATAGGGTAAATCAAATGATTAACACATGAATATTAGATTAATATAGCAGTAGTAGGAAAGTAAAGAGATTAGGGAAGAGGAGACAAACAGATTTATAATGGTTCAGCTTCAACCAAGCCTACATCCACTCCTCAAGGTTCACTTGAGATTTTTCACTATCTTCTAACTTCACAGGGGAACTAGCAACCTCTTTACAAATGGAATAATCCTCCACGGATTTTACACAGATTTCACAAGTCTAAACCCTTGCAAATCTTAGGTGATTCACAATCACTCTCAAGATTTAAAGAACACAGTATTTGCAACACTTTTACAAGATGAAATGGTATTTTTGTTTTCAAAGAAAGTTTACAATAAATATCTCTCAAATATAGATATACTAGTGTATACCCGTGCCTAAAGGCACGATGTAAATAATGTTGGGATTAGAATATAATTGTAATCCCAATACTATTAATTTAATATAATTGTAATCCCAACCCTTCTTGTCTTAAAAATAAAATGGCAAGAAAATTATGCTTTCCATCTGAAAATCTCTGTTTCTATACCAAGAAAATGGTATAGGCAAACAACCATTGTTGAGCTTTGGTGACCCACCATAAAACAAACTCAAAAACATCTATCTAAATTCACAGAAGCTGTGGAAGTTTCCAATCAAATGAATGGATTTAAAATTAAACTTTATAAGAACATAGGTGAGTTTTCAAATGAAATTCAATTAACGCCCAAATAGTTTTATTTTAGTTTATGCGATCTTTAAGTTGCTGTTATGTTATTTCATTTACAGTCAACAATAAAGCAAAAAGTTTTGCGAGCAGGTAAAGAACAAAGTTTTCCAACAATCAAAACAAATGCAAACTCAATGTTTGAACTTTCAAGGAAGGAGAAAAAAAGAAACTTGAAAACAAAAACCTATTTGGTAAATTTTTGACAAATTTTCTACAGACTTAAAAGTCTAGAAATAAAACGTCCACTGTTTAATTGAGATTGAGATGGGCTCAACTCCAAAATACATTATTATTAACTCCAAAATTGGACATATCTCTATAAAGTTACATGTCAAATAGAAAGCTGACTATTGCAAAAGGGAAGCACTGTGTGCTGTACATTAAATCTTAAAAATAATACAAAATATTATCAACCAACAAATCCAAACAACAAATCTTTCAGGATTCAGAATTCAAACAATAAATCTAAACAACATGACTAACCAACAACAACGATCAAGAGCAGAGAAAGGGAAATTTAATAAACAATATAAAATACCTCTATTTTGGTGTTGAACGATGGGTCTTAAAGCCACTGTTGGGAAATTAAAAAACATTAAAAAAAAAATAGAGTTATTGACATAGAATGGCAAAGCTAAAAGAGTCTCAAGAAGGTCTATTAGTGTGTCCCCAATTTGGGAGTCCTTTGCATTATATATAGAACAATCAGCAGTGATGGTTCATCACTCATGTCCATCTATGTTGGGATGTTGGGATGGTAAACCCCAATGACAACATTTTGAGATTAATGTTGGGATGACAATTGCTATAAAATTGATGTTAGGATTAATCCCAAGATTAATTCCAATATCTCCAAACATTTTGTCCCAAGATTAAAGTTGGGATGACAGTGTATACTCGTAATAAAATTGGATAGGAGAAGATTATCCCAAGATTATTTCTCCTTATTTTGACTTTTTTGTAAGAAGCCATCAATTACATTAACTAAGACATTTTAAAAATGAAATTGTTGCCCTAAAAATTGGCCAAAGTTAAAAGGATTTGAAAGTAATTCAATAGTCATTCTAATATCGATACCTGAAATTAAAAAATAAAAAATAAAAATTAAATTTGAAAAATAATAATAAAGTTAGATTAGATAGATTAAAGTAAAAATGTCTAATGTTCAGTATTTTCAAATCAACAGCACATAATATGTAATAAACTTTCTAACTGCTCAAAAGCATCTATCATTTATCAAACACCACTTGCCATCACACACAGTCCAACTCGCTTTCTTCACATATTTCCTTATCTAGTTTTACTACATTTATTATCTACTTGACAAAAAATGAAAACACTTGTTTTCCTTTACTAACTAAACCAGGCAAGGAGAACAATGGGACAACAAAAACTCTACACCACGATTTTGTTGTCCTCATATTCCAAGAGGTTAAAAAAGAGAAGACAGAAATAGAGAGGAAAAAAGAACCTACAACTTTAGTTTTCTCTTAAATAAAATATAAATTTATAAATCCTGAAAAATCAATTTAAAAGACAATTAGATATCAAAACTTATAAAAATAATTTACCAAATAAAAATAAAACTTAAGTTGTAGGTTCTTTTTTTTAAGTTGTAGGTTGTTTTTTGCAATAAAACTTATAAAAGTAATTTACCAAATAAAAATAATCCGTTGTAATTAAGTTTTACCTTGTTGAAGTAAAATTTGTAAAAAATTTAATTGACTATTCTCAGAAACTCCACAATGATTCTTAGAAACCCTATGGAGTTTAGCAAGCCAATAGATAGCTTTAAGTAATGCAGGGAAAAAAATGACTGACCTCATAAAAATCAACAAAAAAATGTGTGAAAACCCTGCCATAAACCACACCTGCAAGGGGAAAAAGCTAATCATTAAATAGAATTACATCTAGAAAGTCTATTTTTCTAAAAATAGAAAGGAAACAATAGACAAATAAAGTAGAAAATGCATTTTTAATCGAAGGATATAGCGAAGGAATTCTTTTACAAAATTGGATCACTAATTTGCACCACAAAAAATAAATTGAACTATCAAATTTCCAAAATCTGGTAGAAGAATTCTTTTACAAAATTGGATCACTAATTGCACCATGAAAAATAAATCGAACTATCAAAGGCACTACAAACTTGATGCCTTCAAGCAGCTTTTTTCATGTTATTCTGTGGAGTCCCGACCTAGTGTACATACTTTGTGAACCAAATTTTCAATATTATGTAAGTTCCATCTACCTATCCATATGCATCAAAACAGAAAACAGATAGTATAAAAGAAAAATATAAAAAATTAAGAATAAACAACATGCATGTCCAAGTAAGAATAAACACTCAGAAATGTTCTGCATTATCAAAAAATGCAGAACATTCTTCTTATTTCCAATAATTCCTACTAAATCAATATGAGAGAAGATACCAAGAATGGGTTTCGAACATTTTGGTAACAATCATTCAATAGAGTAACTCAATACAATAGTTGCACAAAATTAAAGTAAAGTAAAGTGCACCCAAAATTAACAAAACCCATAAAAGTGCATCCAAAATTAAAAAAAAAAACAATACTCAAGAAAAAAAAAAAAAAAAAAAAAAAAACAAAGAAAAATATGATCTCTGTGGCTGAACAAAGAAAAAATTAGGAGTTGATGAATATTAGATGAATTCATATGATGTTTTCTTTTTCATGCACTTTTGCTGATATTGACAACCTTATGAATAATAATAAAATGTAAGAGGACAAAAAATAAGGCTTAAAAAAAAAAACAAATAACCATGATTCATATCAGACTATTATACTTACAGGTATTTGGTAATGACATTATGATAGGCTTTGCTCACTCACTCAAACCGTGGTGGGCAATGACATTATACCAAAAAAAACTTGCAATAGAAAGTACACAACAGAACATGGGGGACCTCATCAGATATTTCAACAGATTTATTGAACCTTCTCAACTTAATTTTCAAAAAAAAAAAAAGAAAAAAAAAAGACAAAAACAAAAACAAAATGCGGGAAAATACCCAAATCATTATTCACTTTAGTCCCATTAGTTGCTTTTTATTTTTTGAAAAAAAAAAGAAAAAAAAAAGAAGCTATTTCAACAGATTTATTTAAACTTACAAACTCCATATAAAGCAAAGTTATGCACCAAAGTTATGAATCTGGTTTAGCATGATTATCCGGCAGATTTGAATTTTTTTTTAAAAAATGATTATCAGGCAGACCAAACACAAACAAATAGGGAAAGGCCTCGTTGTGTTGGTTCTCAAAAAAAAAAAAAAAAAAGAGGGGGGGGGGGGGTTGAGAAGAAAATAAGAAAGGGAAGAGAACACACACCTAGCCCAAACACCAAACTTCCATTATTGTAGCCTTCAAGAATTAATGCTGCAAAAGAAAATACTAACAATAGAAAGAGAACAGTGTAAAAAAAAGTGCATTCATTCTTTTGTGTCATTTGCAAATTCACTTTTGAACATGTTAGAATGCACATCCCAAAGTAGCCCCAATTTTGGTCAAAAAGAGCAAATGCTGAGAGTATAGATAAAAGAAAACTCATCAACAGCACCCATCTTTAGAGACCCCAAAAAAAGTCAACTAACTCACAAGATCAAATGAGTCAATTTGTACATAATGAAATAAAAACCAAATAAAAATATGTCCTCCACTGGAACTCACCTCCACAAATAACATTAGAAAGAGAACAGCATGGTGTCCACTGTAATTATAAAATGGCATTAAAATTATAAAATAACATTAAAATTGATTGTTACCTTAAAATTATAAAATGGCATTCTGTCTGTTACCTTCTCTTGCAATAGAAAGTACACAACAGAACATGGGGGACCTCATCAGATATTTCAACAGATTTATTGAACCTTCTCAACTTAATTTTAAAAAAAAAAAAGACAAAAACAAAAACAAAACGCGGGAAAATACCCAAATCATTATTCACTTTAGTCCCATTAGTTGCTTTTTATTTTTTGAAAAAAAAAAGAAAAAAAGAAGATATTTCAACAGATTTATTTAAACTTACAAACTCCATATAAAGCAAAGTTATGCACCCAAGCTATGAATCTGGTTTAGCATGATTATCCGGCAGATTTGAATTTTTTTTTAAAAAATGATTATCAGGCAGACCAAACACACAAACAAAAAGGGAAAGGCCTCGTTGTGTTGGTTCTCAAAAATAAAAATAAAAAAGGAGGGGGGGTGGTGAGAAGAAAATAAGAAAGGGAAGAGAACACACACCTAGCCCAAACACCAAACTTCCATTATTGTAGCCTTCAAGAATTAATGCTGCAAAAGAAAATACTAACAATAGAAAGAGAACAGTGTAAAAAAAAGTGCATTCATTCTTTTGTGTCATTTGCAAATTCACTTTTGAATATGTTAGAATGCACATCCCAAAGTAGCCCCAATTTTGGTCAAAAAGAGCAAATGCTGAGAGTATAGATAAAAGAAAACTCATCAACGGCACCCATCTTTAGAGACCCCCAAAAAAGTCAACTAACTCACAAGGTCAAATGAGTCAATTTGTACATAATGAAATAAAAACCAAATAAAAATATGTCCTCCACTGGAACTCACCTCCACAAATAACATTAGAAAGAGAACAGCATGGTGTCCACTGTAATTATAAAATGGCATTAAAATTATAAAATAACATTAAAATTGATTGTTACCTTAAAATTATAAATGGCATACTGTTTGTTACCTTCTCTTGGCTGCGTTGTATTCTGTCAATTGATTGTAGGGGAAGGCAGGACAATTGCTAACCCCCTTTGTTGGACTCTTTCCATCTCTCTGCTCTTCGGCAAATATTAATCCATCCATCCATCTGATCAGCATGGTGTCCACTGTAATAATGGATGCAGTTTCAAGCAAATTTTAATAATCTTCTATTACATCAGCAGCAGCAGAATCAGCTTCTTCTTCCACCTCACCATAGACTCTCGAGTAAAACTGAAAGGAGTTCAAAAGGCAGAGGTAAAAGTTTTTTCATGAAGTGGTAATTGTATCAAGAGCAATATCGGCAGGATCTCCAATCCATGGCCTCCCCTCTCTCCACTGAAATTTAATTCTTAACTTGCCATTAGCATCTACATCAACCACCTGGCCTTTGCCATTAGCATCTACACCAACCACCTGTCATTAAGTTGAGAAGGTTCAATAAATCTGTTGAAATATCTAATAAGGTCCCTCATGTTCTGTTGTGTACTTTCTATTGCAAGTTTTTTTTGGTATAA
Organism: Camellia japonica; assembly: GCA_030407325.1. Classification (NCBI taxonomy): domain Eukaryota; kingdom Viridiplantae; phylum Streptophyta; class Magnoliopsida; order Ericales; family Theaceae; genus Camellia; species Camellia japonica. Next base: position 217,356,274 of record JAPPVO010000002.1, on the reverse strand, counting down.
TGTCATTGCCCACCACCGTTTGAGTGAGTGAACGAAGCCTATCATTAAAGAGTGACTGAGAATGAGAATCTAACCCTAACAATTGAAACCCAACTCAATGATAAATAAAAGAGAAAATCCAGATCACCTAATCTATCAAATTCAAATGCGAAGATGATAGATCTCATCAAAGATTCAGAAATAATTAGAACCTAATCATTACACATGTTTTGCCACATCTATAATTTCATATCTACCAAACAAAAATGGTACAAATACATAGATAAGGATATTATATATGTCAGGAATCATACCTGCTGGAGGAGATTAGAGAGGAGGCCGAAGAGCTGGGCATCTGCTACTGCTGCTGCTTTTCCTTCAGCGCAGAAGAAAAACAAAAACCCATCTCACAATTAGTTTAAGGTTTAAGGTTTAGAAACACCAATCCAAATAAATTATAGGTGATCCAAAGAAAAACAAAACCCATTGCTAACTGATATATATTTGAGAATCAAACCCATTTAAGGAAAAGCAAACCCATTGCTAAATAAATTACAGGAGGCCAAAGAAAAACAAATACATATTAAGGTTTAGAAACACCAATCCAAATAAATTGAAAGCTACATAAATAAAAAATGAAAAAGAAACATAACAAAGAGAAGATTGTGAAGATCATCAAACCTGCAAGAGCTTCGAAGCAAAATTCAAAAACTCATAACTAAACCCATTGCTAACTGAAAGAAGTCAGTAATTCCCTCAATTACTCAATTACTCAAGTTAAAAAAGAAAACATTAGCAATCAACAATCAAACTCTGGTTTAAAATGGTAATTCAATATCCAACAATCAAACATTAATTCAAAAATTAAGAGACAGAATGCTCTACTTATTTGTATTGTTTAAGGAGTAAGCAATGATTATCAAAAACGTCATGTCTACATAGTGGTGGTGATTATGACTTTATAAGACTCTTCTTAGAGCTCATAGCAAGATAACTGTGTCTTGGCCATGTCCGGTACAGTATGAGATTAACAACATTGCCTGTAACACAGAATTCAAAATTTGGCTCAAGCCAAACACACAACTTCTACTATGCTCCCTCCACACCCTAATATAGAAAATGGCCATATAGCAACTCCAATGGTAAAAGCTAAAATGGCTTTCCTCAAGCTACAGTGCAAAAAAAGCTATTTTTTGGCTATACTATACCACTCCAATGGTTCATATGCTATTTTGAAGCAATCAATTCCCATATCAATTTTCGGCAATTAGGTCCACTCATAAAATCTCTTGTGCCCATGATTTAGTTTTGTTGACGTAGAAAAAAGGGCTTTGCCATTTTTTGGCAAGAAATTTGGTTCACCATTGGAGAACATTTTTTGAGATATCTAGGCCAAAAAATGGCTTTGGCAGGTCTTATAGCTTTGCCATTGGAGTTGCTCAACATTTACATTTACGAAGAAACACTCAAATTAGAAAAATTCCAATTATCTGGATTCTTATAAGTAGGTATTGTACTTCTGCAGAGACTCGTTTTCTCAAAAAATCATACACGAATGTAAATCATGCGTAGATACACATTCCAATATAATGAATGATACCTGTTTGGATGATACCTATTTGGAATCCATGGCTATCCATATTCCAAAAATCATACACATTCCAAAAATTCCTATAAATAATCATTGAATGATACCTGTATGGAATCCGTGGCTATCCATATTTCTCGAAACTTAAACTACATAGACAGAAAGGTGTATTCAAAACTTTCTATTACTCGTTTCTTTTTCTGCAGTTTTCTCGGGAAACAAACAGAAAAAAGGGGGGGGGAACTTACTGAAGAGAAGGAAACCAAATCGAGACAGGCGTCCCACTTTGCATTCGGATCGAACTAACGGAAAAGGGAACTGCGGAGAAAGCTTGGTGGAAAGAGGAAGATATGTGGTGGGAAGAGGAAGAGATGTGACAGAGGGGAGCTTCAAATTTTGAAATCCAAATGAGAGAGAGAAGATGTCTGTGTAAATCTAAAAGCTAAATGAAAAACTAATCTCAACCATTGATATTCACCTAAAAAATTTCAACCATTGAAATGTCTAAATGGGGAAACATTTTCAACCATGGGATTGAACCAATCCAACAGTCCATACTTTGACAAATAAACAAATGTCCCATTAACACCCTTGTTTTGTTATATAGATAAAATGAAGTTTTGATTTTTCTATAAATCTCATACAGGAAAGATGGGCTTAAAGCTATAAGACTCAGTATATAAATTTTGAAAATAGATGTGAGTCATTATAGATCAAAAAATATTTTAGGTTTTTTGTAACTTGTTTACATTAGAGGCTTTGGTATATATAATGAAAATTATAGCCGTTTATAACCGTTTATAGCCGTTGTAGTCATTTGAATTTATAGCCGTTTGTAGCCGTTGTACTTCCATCATTACCAATTTGAATATCTTCCACTCCATCATTACAAATTTGAATATCTTCCACTTGAACCTTTTGAACTTTTTGGCATTTTGAACCTTTATAGCCGTTTATAGCCGCTGTACTTCCATCATTATTAATTTGAATATCTTCCACTTGAACCTTTTGGCCTGCTATTGTGCTAGGCTGTTTAAACATTTGTTTTGGGTTGTTTGAATTCCTAATTTAATCAAATATTAAATACATTCTAACAACATTTAAGATAAAGGTTTAGATGAGAAATAATGGAACAAAAAATTTTGATTCTATTTTCTTTTTCAAATAATCATCAAAATATTTTGATTAAAATATAATTAAATAAATCATTAAAATAAATTTTGGATTCTATTTTTCTCTTTCAAAAAAATTAAAACATAATTAAATAAATTATCAAAATAAATAAGTTTAATAATATCATTTCTCTACCATATCACTTCAAACTCAACCCATATATTTCACATTTTTCATAAAAAATAAAAAAATATACTAATCTAATATTTCCCAAACAACTTCCTAGACATTATAAAAGACTAGGGTAGTTTTGGATCAGTAATTCTACATGCTTATAAATTTTACTTTAAATTTTACCTACAAACTTTAATTTGTGGTTTAAATTTATTCTATATATGACCCTTCACTCCACTCATCTAATCTTAATCACACATTTCCATTCTTGGCAAAATTCTTTATACGTTCACCGATTTTAAATTGGAAGACTTACGGGCATATCTTAATAGTTTAACTTAGGTCTCGTTTGGAAATATATTTTTTTAGTAATTTTTTTAATTTTTTGATTAAAATATGATGTGAAAACATTAGTATATTTGTGATGATTTTTTAATTTTTTTATTAAAAGATGTGCAAAAAGTAAAGAAAAAATAAAATTTTTAATTTTTTAGTATAGATTGTTGACTTTTTAATTTTTTAAATAATTTTTTAACTTTTAGATTAAAAGTGATGTTGTTAAATGAGTCTCAATAAACCATGTAAAAAAATTAGCAACGTTTTCATCAAACGCTGATAAAAAAAAAAAAATTACAATCTTATTTGGTTTACTTTTCAAAATTTATATTAAAAAAGTCACGAATAAGTAATTTTAAAAAATTATCACAAAAAAAAATTACTAATAAAAATTAAATCTACTTATTAAGACTCGTTGATGATGGTGCCTATTTAATTGCCAGAGTCTTGTCAAAGTGTCATGTACTTGTCAAAGCAATGCAGCACTACTAATTTTTTTTTTATTTTTTATTTCTGGACAGGAGGACCAATAATCCTCCCACACTAGGGAATTTCTGACTAGGTGGAGGGTGTGGCCCTTTCAAATAGCACACACCCCAACTTTCCACCGACACCACTAATTGACGAGAGTGACACTTAGGCCCCGTTTATTTTGAATTATAGAAAGAGTATTGAGATTAATAATATTAAGGTATTACTAATGCTCTTGTTTGTTTGTAGAAAAATCTTGGGACTATTAGTCCCTTGGTATTGCTAATATCCTTGGAGGGGGATTAGTAAGGAGGAGGTAGAGATGATATTAGAAAAATAGTGAAGGGATTAGAAATTTTTTCATTTTTTTTTATTTTTATATATTGGAAATTTTTTTAAATATAATGTTTAATTTTTTATATTTTTTATTTGTTTTATTATTTTATATAAAAATAATTTAACAATTCCTCATTATTAATCCCCTCACTATCAATCACCTCACTAACAATCCCTTCACTATTAATCCCCTCACTATCAATCCTCTCCATTCTATCTCCCAAAACAAACGGGGCCTAGGCCCATTTCTATGTAATTAGAGAAAAAAATATTGAGAATTTATAATGTTAATTTAATTTTGGTGTGAATTTGAATCTCACTCAAATTAAATTTGACTCATATATATATTTATATATATATTAGTTTACATAGGCTTGTGCAAGGCATGGATTATTATTACAGTATGTTTAAGTTGTATATTTTGATAATTTTTTAAAAATTAAAATATTATTTTATAAAATTAAATATAATAAATTATTAAATATATGATAGAATTATGTAGTATGATATGTTTTGATTTGTTATACACAATAATATCTACACCAATTTATTATCATATTATCTATGGAATTTATGAGTCTTTAATATTTCTTCCGAATTTATAAAAAAAAATTATTGTGTGTAGCTTTGTTCAATAGATAAATATGAAACAAATATTAAGATAATTCTCTCATCTAAAAAAAAAAAACTATTAAGATAAGTCATTGAACTAATAAAGAAGCAGAAGAACATACTTATATATACAAATGTCTAATTTTATTAATACATAAATCATACTCGTCTAACAAATGATCAATTTTATTAATAAGTAAATCATTAAGTAAATTAATAATTTTTAATGATATAAAAAATATTTTTCAGTTGACCATTTTGTTAATAAATAAATCATTAAGTCAATTAACAATTTTTAATGATATGAGAAATATTTTTCAATAAATAATTTTGATAGTTTATTATTACAGAGAAGAATATTTATTTTGTTTTGCTTGAGTATCGTGCTAAATTAAAATTTATAACAAACGATAATTGTAATTTATAGTATTATAGGGCCGATTCATATTTCAAACAAACTTTGTGGGTGTATTTGTAATTTGTTAAAAAAATACAAGATTTACGTTTCATAATTGATCAAGAATGTTTGCGTAATTACGAAAAAAATCTGTTTCATGATTGACTAAGAATGTTCGCGTAATTACGAAAAACCCTATTGCATAATTGATCAAGAATGTTTGCGTAATTACGAAAAAAAACCTTTCACTCAACATATAGGCTACTATTAGTAAATTAATTAAAAATAAAAGGACAAAATCAGAAAAAAAAAGATAAACTTCAAGCAACTAAGCGATTCTCATATATAATTATATATATATAATTTTTGATATTTTTATAATTTTTTTTTCTTCTTTTTTTTTGACACTTAGCTTTGCGTATTTTTGTAGTTTGTTCTTTTTGTCTTTCAGGCATAGAATTGCGTATAAGGAATTAGAGGTGGGGGGAAGTCATTAGTAGCTTGCTGACTAAAGAGGGTTTTGGACATTAAAAAAAGACTAGCACAGTTCTTGGACTAGCATTGGAGTCCTTTTAAAGTTAATTGATTAATCATTAACTATTCTTAGGAATTGTTTGGAGTGTCCTAAATAAGTATATTTTTATCTTTTTAGACAAAAAAGTTAAAGAAAAAAATAATAATCAATGTTAAACAAGATTTTTATGATAAAAAATGGTCGGCAAGAATAATGATATCCAGTACCAAACAAAATTATCACTACAACAAAATGGTTCTTTAATAACAAAATCACTTTGTCTCCAATAGTGAAATTTTCATATCACCAAATTGATCTGTGACGAAATAATTTCGTCACCACGTTTGTCGTCTGTTGGTTGTCGCTAAAAGTACCTGGTAATTTTGTCACCTATTATTGGTATTTGGTGACGAAATATTTCGTTGCTAAATGTTAAATATTTTGTCACCTATAATGTCCATTTCGTCACTAAAATTAAATAAAATTTTATTCTATTTGTTTTGGCTGACGAAATATTTCGTCATTAAAAATAGTGATAAAATTTTTAGTGACAAAAACATTTGTCACCAAAAGATGCACAAAAAAAAAAAAAAAAAAAACCTTTTAGTGATGAAATTTTTTGTTAAGAAATATTTCAATTTTAGTAATGAAATACTGAACATGTGTGACGAAATTATTTGTTGGAAATTGAAAATTTTAGCGACAATTTTTTTTCGTTGTCAATAATAAATAAATTTTAAAAATTGTGTAGGAGGGGTTATTTGCAATTTATACATATTTGTTTTCAATAAACAATCCATGTTCATTTTAATAATCTATGCAATAAAATATCTAATACAAATCAATATAAAATTAAACTGTTAATTTTCATAAAACACCACAAGCAAAATACATGTCTCATAGTATCAAGAAATTAATATATAACATCCAAACTATAACATTTATTCAAGTAAAATAAAAAACTACGACAGCATAATCAAAATAACGTGTGCATTTTAATAACCTGTTCAATATAATATCCGTTACAAATATTACAAAAACCTAGTCATTTGCATAAAGCAACAACATCCATCACAATATAATCATAACCCATGACAACATAGTCAAAATATGTGTTTGGTAAATAAACAAAAAGTACAACTACACAGTGATGTATACGTGTGTGGTAATATCAACAAAAAAGCTCTTGCTATGTAGGTTACCAAATTCGTTCATCTCCAATCTGCTATTAAAAAGGAGGGGGGGGGGGAGGGGTTAAGTTAACCATTCACTAAATATGTTAACAGGCAACCTAGAAGAGAAAAAATGAAAATTTTGAAGTAAATTTCAAACCAAAATTTACCGTGCTTATTCCGTAAATTTTTACAACTTACATTAGTTCCTCCTAAGGTATTCATGATGTTTCCTAGGCCATTTAACAACTATTTCAATATTTTACTCCCTAACGGCCTATTTTCAAGCCTAAATGTTTTCCAACCAAGAGTCCTATGATTGTTCTATAAGTTTTCAAAACTTATGTTGATCCCTTTCAAGGTGTTCATGATAATTTCTAGACCTTTCCGTAACTATTTAACGATTTTGCCCCTCAATGGCTTATAAGTGTTGGAAATTTACAAATTTCAAAGTAGTTTTTAAATTGGGAGTCTCGTGCTTGTTCTATAAGTTTTCACAATTTACATTGGTTCCTCTTAAGGTGTTCATGATGTTTCCCAAGCCTTGTTGTTCATATTTCACTATTTTATCTTTCAATGGTCTATTTTCCAGCTTAAGTGTTGAAAAAATATATAATTTAAAGTAGTTTTCAAACTAGGAGTCACGTGCTTGTTCCAATAGGGAGCCAGGTGCTTGTTCCAATGGGGAGCCACGTGCTTGTTCCGTAAGTTTGCACAACTTATATATGTTGCTCCGTCTCAAGGTGTTTGTGATGTTTCCCAAGTCTTTACATGCATGTTTTACTATTTTCTTAGGGTCTTTCATGCCTAAATGTCAAAAGTAATTTTTTATTCTACCCTAGTTGAAGAAAAAAATTTCTACTAAATTAACATATAAACATAATATACTAACCAAGAAACTTGTCCATCAGAATCTGATGACTAAAATATAAGTGGACAAAGCACATGAATGAATAATGTCAATCAACTAATTCCAAACAAGTTTCATACTGTATGTAACACAAACTTGACTATTTTTTTAATAAATTTTTTTAAATGTATAAACTAATTTAAAACAAGCACAAGTCATTAACTGATAAACGTTGAACTACTTGAGCATAAATTTAAAGAAATGATTTAGGAAAATTTAAAGACTTTTAATAAATTCTGAGTTACATAATTTTGATAACAGTCCCAAATACATGTTTTTAACTAATGACATTTAGGCTATGTTTGGTTAGATGATTTGATGAGAGAAATGAAAAGAGAAGAGGAAATTCAATCCCACAATCCCACTTTTTGTTTGGTTATAATGGAAAACACAAGGAAAAAGCAAGTGAGAAAATGCAATCTCACTTTTTATCTTTTGAGTTCAAGTGAGCTCTTTTCTTTCTCCAATTCCCAACTCAACCAAAATAGCTTAGAATTTGAATCCTAATTCTTTCTCCTTTTCTTCCTAATTTCTCATTCTCTTTTCATTTTTCTCATCAAATCCTCTAACCAAATACAATCTTAATATATAGGAGAAATAGAATTGCGAATGAAAAAGGCAGAAGCATGGTCGGCTTAACTCTCCACAAGGCGTAAGGCAAAATTTTTAATAAGAGGCCTTTTGTATTTAAATATAAGTTTAAATTATATTAATTTGTTTTATATGGTAATTAATTAAGTTAAACATATTTTTCTTGTGAATACTTGCCACTCAAAATTTGAGAGTTTATTTTACGATTTGTTAAGGGTTAAAAAAAGCTAAATATATATATATATATATATATATCAAATGTCATAAGCTAACCCATAAGTAGAATTTGAAAAAAGAAAAACGAACATTAAACCTATAGAACCTATTCCAATTAGGTAGAGAAATTTTTTTGCCAAGTGGCCCTTCTTAAAATATAGATTGGATACTTTTCAAAATATGTAGTTTCCCTTTTCAATGTGGACTGGACATTCTAAAAAAAAAAAAAAAAATAGACAATAAAAAATGTAAAGAATTACCACTTGATGCAAACACTTTTACACAAAAACCACCAAGACTTTTGCAAGCACTACAAAAATCACTAAGCAACACAGTTGAAACAAATGTATAGAATGCAAGAACACAAAGTACATAAATTAACAATGAAGTAAAGAGTTGAGGAATCAAAGTATATCAACTGCTTTCTAGGTTGTTTTGCGAAGCGTTTTTAACTATTTAAAATAAAAATATCTTCATTTTGAAACATGTTCAATGCAATGATTCCACCTCACAATTTAAGTGGTTAAGAGTTCATTCAACTCCTTACCTCTCACCTGAAGCATTTTCAAAAGATGAGGCAAATGCTCCGGTGGTTGAGTTGCAGCTACGTCTTTGATAAATGACACATGGTCTGCATTTTCAAAAGCACAAAGCAAGGTTTTCATTAATAATTAGTACCAGGGTATTCACAAATGAAATCTCAGTAGTAGTTATAGAAGTTTATGTCTTCATTTTTTGAATGTAACAGAGTATATATACATCAGTTGTATCCTAACTAAACTAACCTAACCTAACAACTACTAACCACATTCTAATTAACAATGTAGTAAAATTGTAACAATTATCATTCCCAACTAACTTTTGGTCTTTTGGTTACACGGACTTCCTTATCCTCATTTGCATTTGATACTAAATAGTGTCAAATAAACCAGACTAGCAAAATCTCACTGACTATCAACATGCCACTTATTGAAAATAAAAGCCATCAAACATTTTTATAATAATTACAGTAGCACTATTCATGTTCCAGCCTCACCTACATACATAAAGCAAACTTTAAATAACACAATTCCAACTCCTAAAGCAATTAAGCCCGGCAATCAAAAACAAAAACTCCTATGGCATTTAAATAAGTATGTAGGCTTGTGTTGCAATTAAAATCATCGACGATAAATTCTCATTAATTGAAACTCAAATCTGTTGATTTGGCATAAATCCGATCAAAAAATACACATATGAACGCCCTTTTTTCGCATCTTTATCCTACAAGAAACTGCAAATCTATAAATCTATGCTATATACAAGTGAAGAGTTGTACCAATAGATGAAGAGGAGTAGCATCGGAATGTAGCTCTGCAGCGGTGGCCGAAAAGTAGGGTCGGTAAAGCAGTGGCGCGTGGACATTCGGCAACCACTCCACCGCCCGCAATCATCAAAGTGTAGCTCTAGTAATAGGCTCTAAAATGGACACGTCTTCGTATTGGGCCCATCCGATCTGAGGATATCATCGTCTCTAGCACATCTCTAGGAGTGAGATGAGTCAGGAAGATGAGAGAAAGAGCTCTCACCAGAGGTAATATGATGAAATATGACTGTCATTACTACCATTCTTTAATCAACCGATAAAGAAATAAAAATAAAAAAGAAAAAAGAAAAAAAAGAAAGTAAAACCTCTGTCATGAAAAAAAGCCACCTCCTAGTTTGAAAATAATTATGCATAACGTTACCCTTTTATTTTATTTTATTTTCTTTTTGATCAGCAAAAAGAGGATTTTATTGATGAAACACATACAAAGTATGATAAATTACATCAATAAAGAGGAGCTTGGAGCTAGTTGAAGCTCCAACCTCCTTAGTTGGTGAGAGACCAACAAATAGAGCAAAAGCAAAGAAAAACCAGCAAGCAATCCACTGCTGACCAAAGCATTACAACCAACACCAAGACTATGCAAAAAATAACCAGCATAAGACACCCATAAGTTGCAGCCACTGTTAAGCAATCAGATCCAGAAACTAGTGCAACATCAGCTTCTTAGCCACCAGTATAGCCACCAGTAAGAGCACTTCCCAAAATAATATTGAGCAAACCATAAGCAACCAGCTTCATCCCAATGTAGGCACCCCATTTTTGACCGCCCTTAAGACTTGGACGCGACTAATGGTTTACATGGTGGAGAAAGGTGTGCAGGGAAAAGATTCAGTTTCTTCGGCAAGGAGAGAGTCAAAGCTCAACTTCATACCCCTTTTTGGACCAAAACAATCTTGATCAAAAGATTTTAGACCTTAAAACCCTCTCTTTCAAAAGGTTTTTGAAATAAAGTTTCTACGATGTTCCAACGCTCGCATTTTGTTAAATGTTGCGCTTTTCGGTAAACCGAGCAAGGACAAAACATAAATGAATGAAAGAGAGATGAAATCTTTCAAAAATCTTTCAAAACACCTTACTTAGGGGTTTGAAGTTGAAGAAAAGAGGAGAAGAGGGAAGAAATCCAGTTGGGGGAGAAAATGGGCATGAACCGTTAAGAGAGAGTCGAGCAGGCCTCGCCGAAGCGGGCCTATTCATTTTCATACTTGGAATCGAGCTATGAGGCCACCACCGTTGAAAAGAAGACTTTCGGGGCTTCATTTTGCACTCAATAATCTCCTAAAAGCAATTCCGAACGGGGGAGATATTGTTGATTGAAGTAGGGCATCACTCCGGTTGGACCGAATCTGCGCGGCTTCACCAAAACAGGCATAACTTTTTGCACAGGAGGAATTTTAATGCAAGATTTGCGCCATTGGAAAGCTAAATTCCAGAGATTCAATTTGGACACCTGGCTGGACACCATTGGACTTCCCAATCACTGGCGGCCACCTTTCTTTCCGGTAGATCCTTTTTTTGTCTTGAAAAACCAGGAAAAGTAGCAGGCCGACCAGAAAAGATGGCAGGCCGGCCACCTGACCCTTTTGAACTGGCCAGCCAACCAGGGGAGGTGGCCGGCTGGCCACCTGAACCTTTTGCACCTAGCCGGCCATTTTTGTCCCTCCTGGTGCATTACAGCTGTGCCAGCTGTTTTGTACCAAACCCTCTGTCCGAGGGTCTGCCTTTTTGGCTCCATTTTTGAATTGTTTTCCCCCCTTTTTCTTTCACTCCTTCTCCTCTATAAATTCAACACTTGAGCTTCATTTCTAGGGGTTAGAAACCAGCTAAGGCACCATTATACATACAACCCTATATCTATACATTCAACCCTCCAAACCCTAAGATTCTTGCACTACAACCCATAGCACCACACCACCATCATCCATTTCAGCAACTTGGAGGCCATTTTTAGAAGTTGGAAGCTCATTTCTTTGGACCAAAGGCTGCTGGAGATTGGCTCTACAAGGGTAAGCACCTATTTTCCCCATTTTTATACTATTTTGTGTTATATCTTAGCCCATTTTGCTTACATTTTTGGGCTTTCACCTGAACTCAAAATAGTCTTATTTTGAGCTCATATTCATGTTTGATTAAGGAATTTTTTCTGTTTGAGGCCATCTGCTGCCCCTTTCCATTTATCTCTCTTTTAGGGCTATTTCTTGCATGATATATTAGCCCTGTTTGTAAGCATTTCTGGGCTTCGATCCAAACTGTAAAGTGCCTTATTTTAGCCCCTCTTCAACTTTGTTGAAGGACTCTTCACTGTTTGAGGCCAGATACTGCCTCTTGCTCTCTATCTCTCTTTTAGGGCCATTTTTGCATCATATTTTATCCTTACTTGTGAGCATATTTGAGATTTTCCATAAACTATAAAGTATCTTTTTTTGATCCCCTATTCAACTTTGTTGAATGGATCTTTGTTGTTTGAGACCTTTTGCTACCCTGTTTGTTCAATCTCTCTTTTGGGGCTTATTTTGCATGATACATTAGCCTTATTTGTGAGCCCTTTTGGACCTCAACCTAAACTAAAAAAAGTCTTTTTTTGACATCATCTTCATTTTTTATTAAGGTCTATTCTCTTTTTGTGGTCATCTTCACCCTATGCATGCTTCATCTCTTCATGATTAGGGCCATACATGTGAGCATTTGCATTGGCCTTGTTTTGGCCTCTTAGCCACTGAAATTAAGTGGATTTTTAGTGGCCTTGATGTGTTTTTGAGAGCCCAAATTAGAGGGGGGTGACCCCCTCTCTCCTTGCCTTGTTTGATGTTCTTTTTGGCCTTCCAAAGAGACCTTATCTTGTATGCTTTGAAGTCACATTTCAGGGTCAATTTGGTGAGTTTTGGAGCTATCATATTTGATTTTTAGAGTTTTTTGTGCCATGCTAAGTGTCCATCTTGTATGTGCTTAATAATCCCTTGCATAGCCCTCTAAAGGAGCTCATCATTTTTGCATGTGTTGGCTTCATTTCAGTGGTTATTTGGGCATATTTTGGCACTTTTTGTTCACTGATTTTGGCTGGTTTGGTGATATTCCATATGCTTCATATACTTGCCATATAAACCATGTTTGCTAGTCAAAGTTGCATGCTATTTTAGTCCATCTTGTTAGCATCTTTTGGCCATGCTTTGAACTAAGAATATGCATATTTTGGGACTGCCTTAGCTCTGCCTTTATGCTTCATGATCAAATAATGCATGCTTTGTATAGCTATAGGTCAATACATGTGCCTAGTTTTGTGTCTCGGGACTCATCTCATGCATCGGTGCCATATTTCCATGTTTCGGGACCATTTAGCATCATATTTCAGTGCTGGAATTTGCATGCTTGTATGTCATGTTTCATGCCTTGCCATGCTTTGTTAGAGTGGCATTTGATGCCTTAGGTTTGGTCCTCATGCACGCATCTCGAGTGTCTCATTTTCATCTTATGGCTACTGATGTGAGTGTGGCTGAGGTCCACTCATGTTGGTGTAAGTCCATCATGCATTGCGTATGCCATTTCAATTCATAGCATTGCGTATGCTAGGTTGTATATTAGAGCATCGCGTATGTCATGTCACATCGAGCATTGTGTATGCCATCTGATAGCATTGCGTATGCTAGGTTGCATGTTAGGATTGCATTCATAAATGTCATGTATATTGCATTGTGCTTGGGATAGGAGTTAGCCCAAGCACGGGAAACGAGGGACGTTTCGTACTTTGAGTGACGGAATGTGTCTTAATTCCCAGTCGCCGGCACTCCAGATTATCCATGATGGAGTTTAGGCCTTTTTGTGTTTTCATGTGCATTCATTCCATATTGAGTCATGCAAATCGACTCCCTGGCCATCATGCATCGAGATGCGCGATTGGTGGCACAAAGATCGAGGACTATGCTCCCTGAAAAGTAGTCAAGCATACATATGTGAAAATACATTGCCATGCCCCTTTCCTACTCTCTGTTGCAACAAATCAAAACCAGCAACCTCTTGGGACTTCGCGCAATATTCTAGGCTTAATTGTAAACAGAGGCTAATCGGGGCATCGCGATGGATTTCCGCGCCAGGCAACCCGAACACGCATCATTCATCATCCGGAGCAGAGTCGAGGTAGTCCCTAGCTTGCATGCTAATTTACTGCTTTCCTAGATTAATTTGTTTATTAATTAGGATTTTGTACTTATTCGGACTGTAATTATTCATTCGGGACTGTATATTATTTATTCGGACCCTCCGAGCGAGGGCACAACTGTAATAAGTGTGCGTGCGTGTGATGTATGTCTTCCAACCCCACGTCTTTCTCTCCCTTTTATTTACTAGCTTATGATGGTTAGATTAGGGCATGTTTCAATTAGCATACAGTATGATAACATGTTTGCATTCATTCATCTGTTTTGCATGCACCGGGCTCGGCGCATCATAACTCACTGTATTGTATTTCAATTCCGAGTTGAATACATGTTAGCTGTAGCATTCCATATGCCATGTTTAGAATAGCCGAGCCTATCTTAGTTACATTCCTGTATGTGTTGCATTAGGCATTTCTATATAGTTAGGATCATACATGGATTTCTAACATAGTTTCTGTTTTGGCTTGGAGAACTCGGTAAGTTTTTACGCTTTAGCATCCTTGCATGTGTGTGAGTGACTGCCATGAGGCTATGTGCTTATGTGTTATAACTGGTTGAATACCTGTGGGTGAAGGTTGGGTTATTTGGATTGGAACAATGCATTGACTGTGAGTTTTAAGCCCACTAGATAGTGGCAAAACCATATTTCCTAAACCCACCCGAGGGTGGCAAAATCTGCATTTTAAGCCTACTTGCAGGTAGCGAACCATCTTTCAAAAAATAAACATAAAACGTTTTGTTCCAATTCAGGCGATCCAGTCTATACTTGTATGTTGTGCGCATCACATAGTAAATCTAGGCTAATAACTGGAATAAGAACGCATAATATTTTCAAAACTAGATATCATGGTTAGTAGAGGCCGATCTTTGATTGGGCGAGCAGGGGTGCTCACGAAGTGACCTTCCCCAATCGTACCCAAGTTCCCGAGCCGAGGCAACTGTGGTGATGACGGACACGTGGCCTTAGGCACGAGTCAGGGTTTCCTAAATTTCCCAAAATAAAATATTTCGGTGGTGACTCTATATCTGGCAAAGCAGTCCATGTTTTGCACTTCTTTCAAAAAATCTGTTTTCTCAAAACGATTTGCCGGATTTGGACTTTTTGGTTCAGATTGAGAACCGTGACAATTGGAGTCCTGAACTGTAGTGAGCCCAAAATGAACAGAACGGGACTCATCCCTCCCGGGGAGTTCGGGGACGTCTACACCCAAAAGCAGACTAACACATCAGCAAAGAAAACACCCTCTTATTAGTCACCAAGACTAAGTAGCCATAGAACTTCACAGCAAAAAACCAGAGATCACCCAAAACTTTAACAGTAGTAGAAAATAGAACAAAACTTCAATCCCTTCCATCTAAGCAATATCTAATTTGTGAAATGTTGAAGAGGACGTCATTAATTGCGAATTGAGTCCTCTTGGATGAAGCTTTATACCAGAAAGTTAACCTTGTGATAATGAGCTCTTGTAGCTCCTGCAGCTGAGGTTGTAAGCCTTGAAAGAGACACTCATTTCTGTGTTTCCGTATGGACCAAAGAGCTACCAGAGGTATTGCACTCCAAATCCTCCTTTCTTCTTTTCTACAGCAGTGCCCTGCCCACCACTGTATCAATCCTTGTATAGACCCAAGGACCACCCAAACTACTCCCCACCACTACAACAACCCAGACCAAACTCTCCACACCATAGGGCAGAGAATTAACACATGTTCAATTGTTTCTTACTGAGCCTTGCAGAAAATACACATGGTAGATATATCCTTATCCAAAATTCCAAGCTAATGCAAGAAAATTGATGTTTTAACCTTATTTTTCCATGCAAGCCAACTAAAGATTTGCACTTTGGAAGGGAGATAATTGATCCACACCCTTCTACTAAAGCTGACGTTGCCCCCAAAAATAGATTGGTATGATTATAGAAAACAGATACAAGGGATTGACTTTATTTTGCAGCAGACCATATTGCCGTATCATTGACCTCCAGATTAAATGCTGGTGCTTCTCGTAAAATTCCATTGAGTCTGAGTAGCTCCACCTTTTCCCATTCAAATAAGGGTCTCCTAAAAGTGAGTGGGCAGTTCTGTGAGTTGCTTGTGATCTCTACTAGGTCCTTAATTCATCCCTCCTTATCAGTAGACAACTGAAATAACCTTGGGAACTCATCTTTAAGGTAGATATCTCCACACCATTTGTCATGCCAGAACCTTACTCTACAACCATTACCCACTCTTAATTGTAAGTGGAAAACATAGTACACAAGTAAAGGTACTTTCTGCTCAACTACTGCTACAATATCACTCCAAATTCTAGAGAAGTTAATGCCTGGGTTGAGATGTGGTAGCCATTCCCCTTCTTGAAATCTGTATTTACTGCAGAGAACCTTCTTCCATCATGAATCATGTTTAGAAGCAAATCTCCACCACCATTTGAGAAGCAAGCACACATTCACATCTCTAATTCCTCTTATGTCTAGCCCAGTTTACTTGATACTTTTAGTTACTTCTGGCCATTTCACCAAATGGATTTTCCTCTTCAAATCTCCACCACTATTACTTATTTTTATCTTCTAACTAGTTATTCCTAGTACAATTAAAAGTTGCACATTAATCAATGAGAACTAATTCTTATCAGGATATTTATGATAAAAAAATGGTTTACATACCCAGAAAAAGAGACAAAAAATCATTAATTACTCATTGTAGACGCGCCCGAACGTCCTGGGGAAAAATCCTTGTTTCGTTCATTTGGGCTCACTACAGTTCGGACTCAAATGTCACGGTCCTGAATCTACTCCCACAAAGTGCAATGCGAGATCGATAAATCACCAAAGAGTCCAAATCCGGCAAATCATTTTGGAAAACTGATTTTTAGAAAGAAGTGCCAAACATGGACTGCTTTGCCAGATACAGAGTCACCACCTAAATATTTTATTTTGGGAGAATTTAGGAAACCCTGACTCGTGCCTAAGGCCACGTGTCCGTCATCACCAAAGTTGCCTTGGCTCGGGAACTTGGGTACGATTGGGAAATGTCATGCAATGAGCACCCCCACTCGCCTCATCAAAGATCGACCTGTATTAAGCATGATATCTTGTTTTTGAAAACATATGCATTCTTATTCCGGTGTATTAGCCTAGAATTATTATGTGATGTGCACAGCATACAAGTATAGACTAGATCGCCTAAATTGGAACAAAAGATCTCATGTTTGTTTGTTTGTTTGGAAATGGTTTGAAGGTGCTACTCGCAAGTAGGCTAAGACGTGGATTTTGCCACCCTCGAGTGCGCTTAAAAAAAAAAACATGATTTTGCCACCTCAAGTGGGCTTAAAAACTCGCATTCCGATGAAGTGTTCCAATTCAGGTAATCCAACCTTCACCCACAGGCATTCAGGCAATTATATCACATAAGCAGTTAGCCTCATGGCAAGCATGCTATCATGGCAGTCACTCATACACATGCAAGGATGCTAAAGCATAAACACTCACCGAGTACTCCGAGCCAAAACAGGAACAAGTTAGTAATCAATGCATGATCCTAGTTCATGTTAAGATGGCCAAAGCAACACATGCAAGAATGCAACTAAGAAATAGACTTGGCCATCCTAAGAATGGCATGTGAAATGCGACAACTCGATACATGTATTCAAGTCAGAATGGAAGTACTATGCAGTTAGTATGATGCGCCGAGCCCGGTGCATACAAGACAGATGAATGAATGCAAACATGCGAGCATAAGTATGCTAATTGAAACATTCCCTAAAACTAACTATCGAAAGCAAGTAAGTAAAAGGGAGAAAGACATGGGGTTGGAAGACATGCATCACACATACGCACACTTATTTACAACATTGCCCTCTCGACGGAGGGTCCGAATAAATAATACAGAACCAACTTGCTAATCTAAACTAATCTAATTAAACTAGTTATTACACAACAAAAATGAATAACAAGCTACAGCTAATTATTACACAACATTAACTAATTAACAAATTAACTAAGTAAGCAATGAAACTAGCATGAAAGCTACATAGAATAGGCTGCCTCAGCTCTGCTTTGGATGATAAAGGATGCATGCATGCTCGAATCGCGTTGTCGGGAAATCCATCGCGATGCCCCGACTTGCCTTTGTTTGCAATTGATCTCAGAAACTTGCACAAAGCTCCAGAGAGATGAAACTCCACCCTGGGAATCTGTGGGGAGGCTGCCGACCAGCTATAGGCATGGGAGACCACCTACCGACCACCTTTGGTGGTGGAAGCCAAAAAAAGTGGTCAGCCTGCCAGTAAATCTGGTCGGCCGACCAGTTTCTTCTCTTGGTTTCTGGTTTTCTACAACAAAGGGAAAGAGAGAGGCACAACAAAGTATTTGCAACACATGTGTGCACGACCACTCTCCCCATCATTGCATAAGCTCAAGGGAGTGTAGGTCTCAATCCTTGGGCTACCAATCACGCATCTCAATGCATGATGGCTAAGGAGCCGAATTGCACGACTCAATGTGAAATGAATGCACATGTAAACACTTAAAGCCAACAACTCCGTCATGAGTAGTCAAGAATGTCGGCGATCGGGAATTGAGGCACGTTTCATCACTTCGAGTATGAAACGTCCCTCGTTTCCCATGTTTGGACTAACTTCTATCCTAAACACAATGCAACAAACAATGCATGCACAAATGCAACTCTAGCATGCAAATGCAATCCTAATGCAATGCAACTAAGTCATGCCAACATGCAAAGGGGGAAACATGCAAACATGCAACGAGCATACACAATGCTATGGTCCTAGCATACACAATGCACGATGAAATTAACATACATAATGAGATGAACAAGGCATGCGCAATGCAATGATCAATCATGCGACAACATGGCATACTCAATGCTATGAATTACAATGGCATACTCAATGCAAAATGGACTTAAACCAAAATGGATGAGCCTCAGCCACACCCAAATCAGTGGCCATAAATGATGAAAACAAGGCTCCAAAACTCATGCAAACATGCACAATACAATGGCCTCAAGCCTAAGGCACAAAAACACAACTTTGCAAATGCATTGGAATGATGAAACATGGAATGCAATGGCATATGTTCCAGCTCTGAAATGGCATACAAAATGGCCTCGAATCATGCAAACAACTCATGTAATGCATGTTAGGTGGCTCAAGCATTGAAACTAGTCAAGTGTATTACACTATAGGCATGCAAAGCAATGCTTAAATGACCAAACCAACCCCAAACAGTCCCTATGCAAGCCAAAACAGTGGCAAAAATGAGATGAGATGGTGGCTCGAAAGGCATTTAAATGAAGCTCATGCAATGGCTCATAAATAAGGTATAAAAGCACAACTCTCAAGAGCACTTAAAGCATGGAAAATATGGAATTATGTTAGCCCTATATGCTCTGAAATATTATACTCAATGATGCCAAAACATGAAAATAGCTCAAGTTAAACATGCAAGGGACCTCCGAACTCAAAGCTAGTCAAGGGTATTACACAACAAGCATGCATGGCAAGCATCATTCGACCAAGAGGCCTCAAAACAGAGCTAAGGCAGCCCAAAATATGAACAAAATCAGTTTGGAGCATGGCCAAAATATGCTAGAATGGAGGGCCAAAACATCACGTATTGTGAGCTAGTAAACATGATTTATACTACAAGCATATGAAGCATGTGAGAGGCTACCAAACCAGCCCAAAAAAGAGTCCTGGCATGCCAAACTATGACCAAAAATCCACTGAAACATGATGTAGACGTCCCCGAACGCCCCGGGAGGGTTAAGTCCCGTTCCGTTCATATTGGGGTCACTACAGTTCAGACTCGATTTGTGTCGGTTCTAAATCTAAACCAAAGAGTCCAAATTCGGCAAATCGTTTTGAAGAAAAACAGATTTTGAAAAGTAGTGCCAAACATGGACTGCTTTGCCAGATTACAGAGTCGCCACCTAAATATTTTAAAATGGGAAATTTAGGAAACCCTGACTCGGTGCCGAAGGCCACGTGTCCGTCATCACCAAAGTGGTCTTGGCTCGGGAGCTTGGGTACAATCGGGGAAGGTCAGCTATGAGCACCCTCTTTCGCCCGGTCCGAAGACCGGCCTCTACTAATCGTGATATCCGTTTTTGAAAACATTACATGCTCTTATTCCAATTATTAGCCTAGAATTACTATGTTATGCGCGCAGCAAACAAGTATAGACTAGATCGCCTAATTTGGAAACAAACATTGCATATCCGTTTGTTTGGAAAATAATTTGAAATTGGTACTCGCAAGTAGGCTAAAACACGGATTTCAATGAGTTTTCCCAACTCAAGCAATCCAACCTCCACCCACAGGCATTCAAACATTTTATCTCACATAAGCACTTAGCCGCATGGTAAGCATACTGTTATGTTAACATCCACACGCATGCGATGTGCTAAAGCATAAAAGCTTACCTAGTACTCCAAGCCAAAACAGAAACCAGTTAGTATCATATGCATGATCCTAATTCATGTTAAGTGGCTAATGCAACACAAGCAATGGTGTAATCTAAACAGGCTCGGCTGTCCTAAGCATGGCACATGGAATGCTACAAATAGCACGTATTCAATTTGGAAATTGGAATACAATGCAGTTAGCGTGATGTACCGAGCCCGATGCATGTAAACGAATGCATGGATGCACGCATGCATTGCATGAGGTATGCTAAAATAAACGTGCCCTAATCTACCATCGAAAGCAGGTAAGTAAAAGGGAAGAAAGAAATGGGGGTTGGAAGACATGCACACACCTACGCACACTTATTACAATTACGCCCTCACTCAGAGGGACCAAAAGAATAATACAGTCCCAAAATAATACAGTCCGAATACAGAATAAATTAATTATTACAAAATTTCTATTTATCAAATTGAATGCAAAAAGGAAAGGTGGCCCCAGCCCCTGCCTCGGGATGTCTGAATGATGTATGCTCGAATCCGACTCGCCCGGAAACCCGCATCATGACACTGCCGCCTGTGTTTTCACTGTCCTGTCTTCTCTGAAAAGTGCCAAAGTCTCAGAAAACCTTCTACATACACTGAAGATAACCACCGGCTGAAGGGGAACACACCGGCTAAAGGGTGTGGCCACCGGCTGCATTTGGAGTTATCGGCTGCTCATAAAGTGCCGGTCGGCACTCTATACTACCGGTCGGCACAAAATTCCCTTGAAGATCCCTTGAAGAGAAGGTGGTCCAGCCACTCTCTAGTGATCAAAGTCGGTCCAAAATCACCACAAACAACCCTCCAAGTCCCTCAATCTCGGAGCTAGGTGTAATAGTGTGTGTAATGGTGTAAAAGTAAGGTAAAACACACTATTTAGGTCTAAAATACACACACAAGGATGAGAGAGATGG
The DNA here is from genome assembly GCA_030407325.1 of Camellia japonica. NCBI lineage: Eukaryota > Viridiplantae > Streptophyta > Magnoliopsida > Ericales > Theaceae > Camellia > Camellia japonica. The sequence goes on along the minus strand of JAPPVO010000002.1, from coordinate 217,334,966 downwards.
AAAATATAGAAAGAGAGATATATGAGCTCTGGTTTTTGATCTTTCAAATGGCCAACCTCTCAACCAAGAAGACAAGGCCTCCTCTTATAGAGGAGACAACTTTGTAAGCTTAGCCACTAAGCAAACAAGAGGCTCATCCCTCCATACACGTGTATGGAGGGGAAGCAAGTGCAATACAGCTACCTAAAAATATCTCAAAAAGCAACTGCACAGTAGTCGGCAGGGCAAAATTGTCATTTTGACAAAATTGACTGCCGACCGGCACAAAAGAGTGCCGACCGGCACAATATAGTGCCGATAGCAACACCAACCAGCCGGTGGCCTGTAGCCACTGCCGGTGGTGTGTGGGAATGCCTCACAAGGCATTCCCTGCCCCTCCAAGGCAAAGCACAAGTGTTTGGTGCAAAACCAGACACAAAACGGTCAAGTTCGGAGGTCCTGAGGCAAAGCGCGTAGCCGAGAACTCCGGGAACTCCAAACGAACACGAACATAGATAATCACCGAGTGTTCAAGCGGTGACGTCCAAGTCTTGAGGACGGTCAAAAATGGGGTGTCTACAGTTGCCCTTCTTTGACAGAACTCGGAAGTCATAACAATGACGGGAGTGAATGTCAAAGCCCAGAGACGACCCATTTTTGACAAGGCCGAAGACTTGGACAAATATGCAAGAAAAGCAAGGTATGTGCCCGAAGGCCAGGGGCAAAATGCAAGACAATGCAAGAAGCCGAGCATAACTTATGATCATGCAAAGAAAGCTGTAACGAAGCACGCATGCACTAGTTGTAAGCTAGCAAATGCCAATCTACACTACAATGCAGAAAGGATGTAAGAGAATTATGCAATTCTCAAACGTCTCACTCGGAGGATACAATACCTGTGCGGCTCGTCCGGTTGCACCGGCCTCAAATGAGCCGTACATACAATATCATGCTTGAAAAGAAAGCAAACTTAACAGGTACAATATTGTTAGCAATATGCATGACAATGCGAAATGAATGCAAGATGATATGCAATATATACAAAACAATGTATGAATAATGCACATGATAATGCAATGCATTTGAAACTATGAAAACTTCATGCAAAGCAATTGAAGCATGATTCAATCGTGAGCGGTTCGAAACCACACAAATGTCAAATAGGTTGATGGAAGTAACAAGTCCGTCTACCATAGAAAAGGTGCCGCAACCTCAAACCAACATACAGCGTGGAGTAGGCGCGATACACATGCAGAACTATGAGTAATGTAGACAGACACAAGGACAAGTATTGGGTGGATTGACATAAGTGGGGTGACGACCCGCTGAGGAAAGAACAATGATCCTAATGCCGGATGCAACAATTACACTACAATGTAATATGCGATTATGGCGCGCGGGCCAAACCGTATCTCGCTTAGGAAAGGCATGCACATATACAAACCATGTTTAGCACAGAAAAGGTGCCGCAACCTCAAACCAACATACCAGCGTGGAGTAGGCGCGATGCACATGCAGAACTGTGCTTCAACGTGAAAAGTAAGGGCACATACCAGACCAAGCTCAACAAGGAAAGGTGCAAGCCACAAATGGAAAAGGATGCAGTGGATGCATGCAAAAGAAATGGATACAATGGATATGGCACGCAGGCCAAACCAAGTTTTGCCTAGGAAGGGCATGTACACGTACAAGCCATGTCTAGCACAGAAAAGGTGCCGCTACCCTCAAACCAACATACCAACGTGGAATAGGCGCATACACATGCAGAACTGTGTTTTGACGTGAAAAGTATGAGCACATACCAGACCAAGCTCAACAAGGAAAGGCGCAAGCCATGGATGGAGGATGATGCAGTGGATGCATGCAACTACAATGCAATGGAAATGGATATTTACAAAAAGGCATGACATATGCACTATACTACAATGATGATGCATGACATATGCATTTTTTTTGTTTTTTTTGAAATGCATGACATATGCAATATTTAGAATGATGCATGACATATGCAGTATTTACAATGATGCATGACATATGCATGTGTTTTTGTTTTTGGATTTTTTTTGAAATGCATGACAATGCACTATGATGCAACGACTATGATTGCAGCTTTCCCTATTTTACCAACAGGGCGATATACTAGGTTGGTTCAGTATCCAGAATTGAGGCGTAAACATGCCGCCTCAACCTATGGGGCTTCCATATAGATTTCAAGCCGAGGGTACACCCCCTGGGTATTTAAACCAGACTTTAGTCTCGGAAATCCCGAACCTTTGTGTTCTAGGCATAAGCCGTTCAAACTCTAGTTTTCACCGTCCCAGTTGGTCTTCTAGGAACTCACCGCAAAAACAGGCAGGTGGCTTTACCAGACCACCAAAAGTCGTTCGGGCACGACAAACACCGAAGGAATTGCACCTTCAGAGGATTTAAGGTCACCTAGACCGGGATGCAAGATGTATACATGACAATGCATTTTGGTATGCATGATGCATGATGTTTGAAATGCGCGCCAACGCGCGGCTTGTGAGATGCATGCCAAATGCAATGAGGTGTGCACCTTAATGCACCGAAGGTCTCGCACCTCCCGAGGGTTTAAGGTTTCCTAGACCGCGTGTGTTTAAGGTCTCGCCAGACCCGGGTGGGACAATGCATGAATTGAGATGCGGTGCACAAGACAGTGCGATGTGTAGGATTGCGTGATAGAATGCATGCCAAATGCAATGAGATGCGCAAAACAACGCGATTGAGGTGCGCAAGATAGCGCGACTGAGATGTGATGCACAAGATAGTGCGATGCGTAAGATAGCGCGTTGCGATGCATGCCAAATGCAATGAGGTGTGCACCTTAATGCACCGAAGGTCTTTCACCTCCCGAGGATTTAAGGTCTCCTAGACCGTGCGAATACGGTGAAGGTTTCGCACCCTCCAAGGATTTAAGGTCTCCTAGATCGTGCGTGTTTAAGGTCTCGCCAGACCCGGGTAAAAAAACAATTATACAACACTTTAAGTGGATGCGATGCAAGCGAGTAAACTTGAACCAAACTACATCTCATGCAGCAAGGATTAAGAGAATTAAGCAATTCTCAATACGTCTCACGCGGAGAAGGCTAAAAGCGACTACCGAGAATACCTGGAGTCTCAAACACAATGTCTCTCTGCGTATCGCACGCAGGAGAGGAAAGAGAAAAGCAAAAAGAAACCTCTCAACGTAGTACGCGCGAGAGGAAAGAGAAAAGCCTTTCAGCGTAGTACACGCGAGAGAGGAAGGAAAAGAAAAACAAAAACAAAAGGAAACCCCTCAGCGTAGTACACGCGAAAGAGGAAAGAGAAAAAGCCTCTCAGCGTAGTACACGCGAGAGAGGAAAGACAGAAAGGCCTCTCAGCGTAGTACACGCGAGAGGGGAAAGACAAAAAGGCCTCTCAGCGTAGTACACGCGAGAGGGGAAAGACAAAAAGCCTCTCAGCGTAGTACACGCGAGAGAGGAAAGACAAAAGGAAAAAGAAACTTCTCAGCGTAGTACACGCGAGAGGGAAAACACAAAAGGCCTCTCAGCGTAGTACATGCGAGAGGGGAAAGACAAAAAGGCCTCTCAGCGTAGTACACGCGAGAGGGGGGGAAGACAAAAGGAAAAAGAAGCCTCTCAGCGTAGTACACGCGAGAGGGGGAAGTGCGAGACAACGCACATGGGGCACGCATGCCAATGCAAATGAGGCACGCATGCCGATGCAAATGGGGCAAATGAGACATGCATGCCTCATAAGAATGGAAAATGAAGTGCAATGAGGTACGCATGCCTCAAAGGATGGAAAATGAAGTGCAATGAGGTACGCGTGCCTCAAAGGATGGAAAATGAAGTGCAATGAGGTACGCGTGCCTCAAAGGATGGAAAATGAAGTGCAATGAGGTACGCGTGCCTCAAAGGAGATGCAGAACAATGCAAGTGTGACACGCATGCCACACGAAATGTAAAACGGTGCAAGCGTGACACGCACACCACACGAAATGTAAAACAGTGCAAGTCGCAAGGGACGTGCAAGACGGCGCGATGCGACGCACCGGACAATGTGATGGATGCGTGCAACGCACACGGGGCGATTTTTGAATCTTGTAAAAGACAAAAGGATACAAAAGGATACAATCTTTGCTTGAATCTGAGTGCCACGCACAGAAGACACGGTCCGAGGTCAAAACGGAGGCCGGTTGAGCATCGGGGATTCACTTTCTTGCACTTTCTTGAGCTATGAAGACCCAAAACTGCTCACATGGCCTAAATAAGGCTGTGGGAACATCACCGGCTGGGAGAGGAAGCCACCGGCTGGCCACCGGCTGCAAAATAACTCCACCGGCACAATTTTGTGCCGACCGGCCAAAAATTGCTGATCGGGGGCAGTTTTGACAATTTGCCTCGGCTTTTATAAAATAGGGCTCCTAAACCCTATTTTCTTACTTCTTGTGCGCCGAAAACTCTTGCCCTCTCTCTCTAGAGCCTTTTCCTCTCATCTTTTCGTCGTTTCTTTGTGTTTTCGCGCCATTTCGTCATCGCATTCGCGATTTTCTTCGCGTTTCAGACATTTTCCACCGATTGAAATTCCGTTTCGGAGCATCCTTTGCTATTTCCACTTTTCAGGACTTGTTCCCCTTGATTTCCTCTTCATTTCTGTGCCTTTCCATCTTCCGGCCTTCCCGGTCATTTTCGGCCCGCTCGGGGTTGACTTTTTCGGTTGACTTTTCACATTCCAGCTTTTCCGGCCATTTTCTCACCACCATTGCCATGGCTGACGATGTTCCACACGTCAGGACTCCCCCGGATCACGAGATGGATCCCGGGGTCGAGCTCCTCCCGTTGAGCGAGCGTCCCTTCGACCCGGCGACCTACCGCCCAGCGATCCACGTCCTACCTCCGGATGGTCTTTGCCATTTCCGCGGCTTTGACCGAGCGCTGGACCCGGAGCTTCTCCTGCGCGAGCCGACCTCTCACCTATCCTTCGGCGCTTCCGAGGTAACATTTTTTTCTCTGTTTTACTTTTTGCAATGTAGAACTGTTAACTGCTATAGCTGAATCTGTTCTTTAACTGCTTAGCTCTGATATGCTGTACACTGTAGTTGATCGCAATCCTGCTTACAACTGATATCTGTTTAAGACGGACACATGCACACACACTACACTAGTCTCAATCACCCAAACACACGGCACACATCGTACTTCACTGCAAACCTACCGACACCCGCACTTATTTGAATCTGAAAATATATTATATGCTGTATTTAAACTGAACCACACAAAACACGCTGACGCATCAAACACTGTAGTTCACCTACTGGCACACTATAACCCGATATCTGCTTGAATCCAAAAAAACGTGCACACATGCACCATATCTGTATGTTGATCCTCACAAACACACTAACACATCACAGGCCGCAGTCCACCGTAGTACACTGAAACCTGATATCTGCATGGATCTGAAAAATGTGCACACGTGCACCATGTTTACATTGCACTTACTCAAAACACGCTGACGCATCAAACACTGTAGTCCACCGTAGGCGCACCGGCACCCGGTATTTGTTCGAATCTGAGAAACTTGCACGCATGCTAGATTTGTATCGACTTTAACATGTTTCCTCAGAACTGTACATTTCATATTGCTTCGCAACTATTTGTTTGAAAATAGGGAGATTCCCATACCATCCGCGGGTATGGGAACGTCGTGGCTCGAGATTGGTATTTGGAGCTTCCCGAGGCGGTTCGACGCATCGTGGACGAGGCGGGCTTTGGTTCCTTTTGCAGGGGTCTGACCCGGCTTACTGCTTGCAGGCCTCTCCTAGCCGCCCTGGCAGAGAGGTGGTGGGACACCATCGATTAATTTCACTTATCTGCGACTGGGGACATGACAATGACCCCTTACGATTTCTCGGTGCTCACCGGCATCGAGGTAGGGGGTGATCCGATGCCCTTCGACACCGATATGGACGAGTGGACCGCCGCTCAGATCTATTTGCTTGGCGAGGCGCCACCTCTTGCTCGTCCAGGCTTTGTCCGCTACTCCTGGTTCGAGGTGCAGTTCAGAGTGCAGCCTGGGTTGGTGACGGCGGCTCCGATGACCGAGGCGGCCGTAGAGCAGTACGCGCGCGGCTTTTTGATGTTTTTGCTAGGGACGACCCTCTTTGCCGATCGGGCGAACACCGTGCCTCTCTACCTACTCAGCGCACTGGTGGACGTCCGACACATCTTGCATTATGACTGGGGTGGTGCGGCTCTGGCCACCCTTTACGGGTACATGAGCTCGGTCTCCCGTGGCAGCGGGCAGTTGCTCGGAGGCTACTGGCGAGCTTGGGAGGTACATTTCCTTTCCGCTTTACATTTCTGTTCTGTACTTTCTGTACTCTGCACACTGCACACACTGTAGTATGTTTCATACGGACTATATACTGTACACACGGCACACATACTCTGCTTTACACTGACTGTACACTGTTCACATGGTACACTCTGCTCAATACACTGCACAACACACGGCTTTGTTATTTCTGCTTTATTCTGCATTCTGCTTTATCTGATAAACATTCTGGTATCCACCTTGCAGTTGTGGGTTTACGCCTACTTTCTTAGGCTCGCCTATACCCGATGCAGAGACCCCTCTGGTCGTCCCTTTCTCACGCCGTTTTGACGGGAGATGCGCCCGGAGGCCGCGGGAGACTTTCAGCTTCTTCCGCCATTACTTTGACACCATCACTCCCGCCTAGGTATGTTTTACTTGCAGTTCATTTGAGCTTCACTTTTCCACTATATATTTGCAATACCAGTAGGTAACAAACTGTATTTCAATTTCAGATCACCTGGCAAGCTGTGGGCTCCTCTGCCAGCGATGATGCGGGATCGATTTGCCGGCGCCGTTGAGACCTCGCGTTACCGGATTTTGCTGGAGGGCCCGGTCTGTCGGGCTTGGTACCTGGGCGAGTGCTTCTTGCGTCAGACCTTAGGCGTACCCGAGCAGACAGTCCCGATGCACCCTCCTGAGCACATGAGGGACACCGAGCGTTTCACCGCTGAGCAGATGGCGGACTACACCATCGGCTGGGAGGCAGACGGCTTCAGAGGCGAGGGCGATTACTCAGAGTACGTCCGGACCTTCATCATGCGGCCGCTGAGTGGTGGTCGCCGAGCTGAGAGAGAGAGACCTGCGGCGCCGGCGGCCGGAGCAGGAGTAGGAGGAGGAGCGCCGAGGAGGGCTCGAGTCCGCGGCAGGGGCAGAGTCAGAGAGGACGGGAGGCTAGCTGGCCCGCTTTGACTACTTCACTGTCTTTCCGAGGGTCGGATGGGGTGACCTATCAGATTCCCTTCGCCCCTCCGCCGGCTGATCACAAGTTTGTCGGTATCCCCGACTTGCCTCCGGTATATATTACTGCATTTTTGTACAGTCATTTCATTTTAGTTTATTTGATATTCCACAGAACATTGATGCATCTGATATTTTTTTGCAGGCTTCCTCCGAGTACACCCGGCAGTCATTGGAGATAAATGCCTCCATGGCGGGGATGCTGCAGCGGACCTTCGAGTTCCTAGCCTTTTACGGCCTTCCGG